>JAAAKG020140181.1:0-12169 GCA_010014905.2 Druon quercuslanigerum | reverse complement strand
TTATTATTATATTTAATATTATTTGTACCACAGTATTAAATGTGTTAAATGTATTAAATTTAACTGCTAGTAACGTTGCTTACTGCAGGACTAGTTTTAAAAATGAACAGTCTATTCCGCTTATTCCTTATAAAATACTTTAAACATAAATATAAATTTCAAATGTGTGAATTAAAATAATTTTAACTGTAGAGAGGCATACTTGAATTCATGAGAATTAAAATTTCAAAACTTATATTCCACATGAAGGAAGTAAAAGAAATTATTCCACATACTTTGTGAACTGATTAGAAGGAATTAAATAACTCCAAATATGACCACTTTTGCGGAATAGAAAAAATCTCTTTGAGGTTTTTCTACCGATACAATTAGAAGGAATTAAATATATTGAAAACACGTCTCTTTTGGGGAATACGAAACTATGCGGCGGTCGCTATGGGTATAGAAGAGAATTAGTTTTAGAGATATCCTATTCTTATAATGGCATTTTTGGCAGATGGAAAAATCGTGCATTCAAAAAAATAGAATAATCTTAATTTTTACGCTCAAATCTGAAAATAATTATTATTATGAATGCTACGCTTGTTACCGGATTAGTAATTTTTGTTGTACTAATCCAATCAATACAATTCCACTATTTGTACGGGGCTCAATTTTACTGTTTTAAATTTAGAGAGTACACTGCCATATAATAAATAATTTAAGGTGATAATTAAAATAGTCGCTAGCGATTCCCATTTTTCCTTACTGTTGTGTAATTCTTCTCATAATAAAAGTGAAAATCTCTAAAAAAATCTGAAATCTATACTTTCTTTTAAGTGAAACGTTAATATCGCACGAAAATAAACTTTATATCATTCATTTAATAAAAATTTACATTAATTTGCGTTTTTTACGGTGTACTGGTGTGGAAACAATACAATCCTTATATCAACTAATACATATCAGATTTTTCGCTTTTCGGCTTCAGATTTTACGCACCTTCTTATTAAGAAAGCAGTTATCCACATTAAAGATATGGATAAAGTGACAACAGTAGATGAAATCACTGAGGCTCCCTCAAAAGCTACTGAACGGGAGCCAAATGAATATGAAGTCACAGCTCTACGTTCAGCATATGGAGGAAGACAAAATGCCACATTAATTATGCGTGAATCCGATGCTGGTAAACTACTATCGAGGGGCGCCACAAAAATTGGCTGGATGTGCTGTAGATTGCTAGAAAGAACAAGAGACAGCAACTGTTCCAAATGTTGGGTACATGGTCATGTGAAAGCAAAATGCAATGGACCGAACAGAGAAAACCTTTGCATGGAATGTGGTAAAGGACGCAAGGCAGCCAAATGTCCAAACAAGCCCTACTGTGTGCACTGGGAGCAAGAAGGTCGTTGTTTAGCTACTCTAAGTGCGTCAAGAAAAAAGAATCATGTAAAAAAGACGGAGGTAAGGCAGATGAAACTCAATCCTAATGAGAATTCTTCAAATGAATACAAATAGGTCCAAATCGGCCCTCGATCTCGCCAAAAACATAGCAATGGTTTGGGCGAGATCAAATGGAAGTGCGAGCCAAGTAAAAGGAGTATAGAAGGCACAAGTAACTGGGTTTTTGACGAAGTACTAGATACCGCCATAAAGGTACTTGACAAAAATATTGCCATCAAAGAGCAGGGAAAAGAAAGTGGTTTCTCCTACGTAGTGACAAAATTGTTTACAATATATAGTTGCTATGTTTTCCCAAACAAAAAACTCGAAGAGCTAGAGGCCCTCCTGAAAAGAATTGCGAACTTCATCAGATCTAGAGGCGAAGAAGCGATAGTTGCAGGAGACTTTAATGCTAAATCCCAGCAATGGGGTATGAAAAGACCTGATGGCAGAGGGAAAATTGTTACCGAATGTCTAGAACAAAACGACCTGATCATCAAGAACAAGGGCGAAAAAACAACTTTTGTAAGGAAGACCTATGGGTCAATACTTGATCTGAAAATCGCTGCGACTCAAATTCAGTGATTAGGAATCTTTCAGTGAACACAACTATATCATTTTTGAAGTTGTGGGAATATCGAGATCTGTGCAGAAGAACCAGGGGAAAATCGGCTGGAAAACAAAAAATCTAAATAAAGAGAAGCTACAACAGGCCATTGAAGGAATCCCAGAAGAGTCCAACGCAATTTCAGCTGAAAAATTCTTCAGCGCATTGGAAGAACTATGCGACGAGTGTATGCCCAAAGGTAGCACAGTTCGCAAAAGCCAATCCATGTACTGGTGGAATGAAGAGATCGCAAAGCTCTGCAGAGTGTGCATCGAAAAACGACGGAAGCACACAAGGATAGCGAAGAAGAATGCACCTGCACAGGAGCAGCATCTATGGGAGGAGTACGTGTGCAGCAAGAAAGAGCTTCAAGGAAGCATTAAAGCAGCAAAAAAGAAAGGCTGGATCACTGTTCGTGATGAAGTAGACAGAGATTTATGGGGAAAAGGATATGAGATAGTGAGGAAGCAAGTGAATGGAAACCCTCTAAAGACCCAAATGACGCTGAAACACATTTTTCCAGTGCATAAGGCAGTAGACTTTGACAAAGTCCTAAACTTTGCGTTTAAAGCTTTTTTCAAAGAGGAATTTAAAGCCGCATATGCGAAGCTTAATAATAACAATGCCCCAGGTCCAGGGCTGATATCACCGGAAAAAATAAAACAGCTAGCAAATGCAACGCCAGATTACGTACTTAAAGTATATAATCAATTGGCATGAAGAGAAGAATTTCCAAATATCTGGAAGAGATCCAGGTTGGTATTGTTAAAGAAAGGAAACAAACGAATGGAAAACCCTAGTTCCTACAGACCAATATGTCTCCTGGATGTCGAAGGAAAGCTGTATGTACAACTTATACTGAGAAGACTGGAAGAAGAAATAGCGCGGACTGGAGAACTAGCGGAAAACCAATTCGGGTTCAGTGAGTGCCGGTAAACAGTTGATGCTATTAAAGAAGTTATGTCCGACGCAGACCAAACTGCCAGACGGCTGCACGCTGTTATAAGGATTGACGTAAGGAACGCCTTCAATAGTACATCTTGGCAGAACATCCTTGATGATTTGAGGAAAAGGGGTATTTACGAAGGTCTAATAAACCTGGTAGCCTCCTATCTCTCAGACCGTTAGATATTACTGGAGTCGAAAGGCATCTCAAAATCTAGGGAATTCAACAGCGGTGTTCCGGAAGGACCAGTACTAGGATCGACACTCTGAAACGTTCAGTATGACGGCATGTTAAGACAGGAAATTTCATCTGGCGTTAGGCCTGTAGGATTTGCCGATTGTGTGGCCGTAATAGTGGTAGCGGTGAACGAAGGCATGCTAATGAATGCTGCAATTACCGAAATCAGAAGGGCAGTGGAATGGCTAGAATGGCCAGAAAAGGCGGAAGCTGTCATCTTGTCGAAGGAGAGGAAAATACTGCCAATCAAGTTTCGCATACTAGAAGTTGAGATAAGACCCAGTAGGGCTCTAACACATCTAGAAGTAAGGCTCGACACTAAATTTACGTTCGAAGAGCATTTAGACAGAACTATCGAAAAAGCAAAAAAAAAAACAATGACAGCGCTAACAGGTCTCATGCCAAATGTTGGAAGAAAACTGGGGAGAGTTCAAAGAGTCGCCGATATCAGAGTGGCTAGTGCGAATCGGACGGTTTTACCCTAGGGAATTTGAGTCATTGCAGAAATACCACCCATAGAACTGTTAGTGCAAGAGAGGGTGCAAACCTACGAAGGAAGACAGCGGAGAGAAGCGAGAAAAGAACTTATGGCTTAGCAGCAAGACAAGCGGACAAAGGGCACTCACGGACGGTGGACAGGGCACCTAATACCGAACATCCCCAAGTACCACCACAGTTTTCTGTGAAGGAGGGGAGGTGATACCCCTACTTAGCGCATCCCCGGGTGGCGGATAGGGGAATTCTCGCTGGAAACAGAGGGTAGGGCTGAAATAAAATAGGCCCCATGGACCAAACACACTTAGAACCCCAATTGAAGGCGCTAACAACCGTGCCGAGGACTGAGTGTCACCAGGGAGTGGTGTCCCAAACGGTGCCTCTAGGATACCAGGTCGCCTCCTAGAGTATTGAGACCTTACCTCCACATGCGGGGCTCTGCGGGGGTGGACCTCTAATTCCCTAGATTCTCGTGGGATTAATATGAAAGATTTAAAAAAATATATGGAAGAGTATAAAGCTACATTGGAGCGAAGCATATACGACGACGTGGAATGGTAGACGGAGGAGGCTGATGTCAGTAGAATGACGGCAGCTATTAAGGATTTACATCAAGAGCAGGTGAATCGGAATAAGATAGGTAGATTCGTTAGAGAGTTGATTGCTACCTTAGAGGAAATGCAACATTTTTGCGACACAAAGAAGAACATGTTCCTACCTATCAGGGTAGAACTTGAAAAGGCGCGAAGCGTAATGGCTGAGATGGAAGATGATGTAGTGATGTCAGGGGCGTACTTCTGTAACTGTCTGGAAAGTGTCGGAGATACTGCAAAACGGAGAGCGGTAGCTCGAGTGAAGCAGGAAAGTTCTGAGAAGGACCCACTTGAATGCGGGACTCAGACTGAAGATGCCGTGAAAACTCCCATCTCTCATGATAGGAAGCGAGAGAGGGAGTTCACACCGAGTCCCGTGGAGGTAGGTCCTTTGACACAAAGGAGGAAACAGCCGCGAATTCGTGACGCATCACAATGCCCGCGACCTCGTACGCTGATGTGCCAGTACGAGAATTACCAATAGCTCCCAGGAAGACGCAGAAGAAGAAGACGAGACGAGCGCGACCTGAGGCGGTTCTCATCAAACCAGCCGAAGGTCGCAGTTACGCGCAGGCCCTCAGGGACCTTAAGGAGAAGGTTAACCCTGACACCCTTGGTGTAAGGATCAAGGGAGTCAAGGAAACAAGGCATTGGGAGGTTCTGGTGGAGGTAGGTCCAGCTGCTGGTGGCAGAGGCAAATTGTCTGATGTCATCAAAGAGGCTGTTGGTGATGAGGGTCGAGTGCAGCAGCTCGTTCCACGTGTTGAGGTCGAGAGTCTCGACCTTGACACAACTACTATGAAGGAGGAGGTCGAAGCGGCTTTAGCCTTAAAGCTTGAAGCCTCAAGCTTTAGCTTTGAAGCACTTCAAAGATGTTGTTGGTGAGATAAAAATGAGTCTCACAAAGAAAGCCTTCAGAGGTTGTCTGAGGGCTTTTGTGGAGGTGGGAGAGGAGTTTGCTGATAGATTGGTGCGAACAGGCCACCTGAAGATAGGATGGGTGCCCTGTCGGGTCCGTAGGAAGGTCGAAGTGGATCAGTGCTATCGATGCTTGGGCTTCAGCCATATGGCAGCGAGTTGCACCGGTCCAAATCGAGCCGGTTTTTGCTGGAGGTGTGGCAAAGAGGGGCATAAAGCTGCGGTGTGTACTGATATACCGCAGTGCTTCCTCTGCGCCACACATGTAGGTAAGCCCCGGACAGACCATCGTCCGGGCACAATGAGCTGCCTGACGTTCAGGGAGGCTACCCTTTTAAGGAAGCCTCCAGAACGTCGACAGTGAGAAGTCCAAGCTGGCAAGTTAGTGGGAAACCGATGCACGGTTTTTGTTTGCCCTTATCCCCATATTCCTGAAGTAATGCGAAAGCGGATTCCGGGAACATGGGTTGGCGGGAGGAGGGGTTTTAGTCAGTAAGAATCTGACACTACCCATACCAAGAATCGTCTATCTGAGTAGTCATCTGCTGAGATGGACGATTGCTGGTCTGGGTGCCTATGCAAGGTTTTCACTAATATACAAAAAAAAATACCGAACATCCAAGAGTCGATCGAACGCGGGCATGTAAAAATGGACTATTTCTTGGCGCAGGCACTTTTAGGACACGAGTGCTTTAGATAGTACCTGTATAAGCGTAAAAGAGTAGCCACAGATAGATGTCGCTATTGTAACGAAGTCGACGATGTAGAACACACACTATTCAAAAGTGACAGAAGGCAAGAAGCCAGAAGCAAATTTTAAGGCGAAACGGGGAAAATATTCAATGACAAAAATATTATGAAGATACATCTAAAGTTAACAGAAGGATGGATTGCAGCATACAACGTCATTAGACATATGATCGATACCAAGAAAAAAGAAGGTAGATAACTGTGCTGATGAGATCACAGAGGCAAAACGCTATAAAAGCCATAATTTGAAACTAAAGAAAATGAACATAGAGAGCTGAGAGAACTTAGGCAAGAATAAATACAATTAAAAAAAGACAACACTCGCATTGAAGTAATGCTCGCGCGGTTTCCGCTGCGAAGTATAAGAGAAGGGAAAGGAGTTAGGTTTTAGTGGGTAGGTGCCATTTCGGTAAGTCCCACTCTAACCTTTGTTCCTTGAGGACTAAGCGCCCATGTGTGCACCTTACGTGTATGCATATTATGTATATATACGTGATATGCATATTTTGGGCTCGTGGTCCCCAAGTTTCAAATGTGGCTAACGCATGAGCATTTTCTCCGTTTTTATTTCTCAACAAAAAAAACTTACTCGTTATATAGATACATTTAATCACTATTTTTTGTCAATCAAAAGAAAAATTTTCTGTAATCAATATGAGAGCATCATCTGCTTGTCTGGTTTATTTTGAACCACGTGAATATCTTTTTCTACACAAGTATTATTATTTGGATTCAAGATAAGGTGACAGATATCATAAAAGGATACGCAAAACGATAATGTTGACTGCAAATTGATTCCTATTAAGACAGGAGCAAATCCTTTTAAACTTAAATTTATGAAGAAAAATCCTTTGGTCAGCAGAGAATATTCCTCTGAGCACTTATAATATTTTAATATTAAAACAGTGTGTAACCTGACCAGTTATATGTTATTATATTGGGTGAAGTTATAATTAAAAACACGAATATATTGTTTTGAAATGTTAGGGAGTGGTTTTAAAGTTTGAGCTCGGAAGTTTGAGCGCTCCTGAAGCGCGTTTGATGAATCTCGCGCGTCGTGCTCGATAATGGGTTACCTCTCGCTTCGCGCTCAGATATTTATTCTTTGCATATGGAATGCTTGAATAAAACTTTATTGAAAAGATCTCTTTTAGTTCGCAGTATTTATATGCCTCTTCATATTTAGAAATTTCTACTTAATTAGGTATAGTTAAAGATTAAGTTTCTCAAAGCTCTGTAGGCTTTGAGGTACACATTGTCATCGTGACACTCAGGCTGTGCGCTCGATATTTGAACGACATTTATAGGCCGGTTTTGTTAAATCTTTTTTCCGTAACTTTGGTCATTTTTCCACAAATTTTTATTTTTTATTTTTAATGTTATTTTTTACGAATAAAACAAAAAATAAGCCTCATAGCCAGAAGTGATTCCTAATGAAATTGTAGCTTCTTGTTAGGATCACAATTTTTGTTAACTCATCTTTTTTTCGTATCTTGTATAGCTTGACCACAAAATGGAATTTTTGATTTTTCATTATTTCTTCTGCAATTAAAAGTTAAATTTTCAAGTTTACAAGAAAATCCAAAAAGTTGTTATGATAATCTTGCAGGGCTTTAAAAAATAAATATTTTTCATCTCTTGACTTTTTTCATATCGTGCGTTGTTTTTTCTTTCTTTCTTTTAGGACGACCGGACGGGCGGACAGACAGACAGACATACGCCATCGCAAAAACTTGATTTTAGGATTCAGGGGGTCTTGAAACGTAGATGTCTGTTAAGAACTGTTGTGTCAAACTTTGGAAAATTCTAATATTTTCTCAATTCTAAATGATGAGAATGTAAAAAGGCTTACAAGAGAAGGTGCACTATATTTTGTTGAGTATTACATATTTTTCTTCCCTAAAATAACCATTTTTTAAATGAAAAGGTTTACGACATAAAAACAAAAATTAAACATTATCATCCAAGTGAAAAGCCATCAGTACAATTAATATAGCTTGTGAAATCGAAATTTGCCAAGTAATATTTTAAAAGAAATAATATAACTTTTAAAATCGAGTAAATTAAATTTTTTTTAGAAATTATAAGAATGAATTTAAAGGAGATATATTACTATTTCCATAAAAATCTGAGTTTTGTTTTTTAAAAAAAAATTATAAAAAACATAGTTTGACATTCTGAAGTGAAGTCACATTGCTAGAAAAATAAAATATAATATTTTCTTTAAATTTCAGAATAAATACCCTCGGTAAAAACAGCTCCATTTGAATTGCCTTGTGAATTTATTTCAATTGCAAAAATTTAAAAAAAAGGAAAATAAAGTAAAAGAAATCTTTATAAACATTCGAGCAAATTACTTTTTCGGTAACAAAAACCTCGGAGAATTACCATTTTTGTGAAAAATACTCCATTAAAAACTTGTTCATAACTAAACATTCTGCGCACTTTGGAAGTATCTCTTTTGCATGTAGCATTATGAACAGAAAATTCAGTTCTAAAATATAGAAACCGTCGATTTATGGTTTATTTAACAACTTACAATTGACCGATTACAAATGCACTGAATAAACAAACAAACAAAAAATACTGAAGACGTCGAAACTAGAATTATTATACCAAACATTTAGTTTTTCGGAAAACAAAGAAATTTCTTTAAATAATCATACAAATTTAAAAGAAAAATGAGATGCTTAAGAAATATGAAATATGAAAAATTTTAACATAATTAGCATTAGAACCTATTTAAAAAAAATGTTTTTTAAATTGCGAGTCGGTAATTGACTTTAATAGAATGCTCCACAGGCTTTCCAAAAATCCCTCTGCAATAGAATAGTATACTAGTTGTATTGCATATTTGCAATACAGTTGCAGACATTCAATTCAATTTACGGATGAATTTTCTTATTGTAATTTAGCAATTGAACATTCAATTTAATTCCCCAGGTTGGTAATGAATCGCGTTTCACCAGAATTGTCGATTGACTATTTCATTTCACAACTGTTGTAAACCTATTTGATTTGCATGTTTTCAAAGAATCTGTTGTTTCAACGAAGATTCATCAATTCAGAGATTTTAAACGTTTTAATTTATTTAACATTTAACGCTAACAAAATACTTCCATTTCCTAAAATTTCGTTAATGTTTTAGATATTGATAACTTTCTTAACTTATCAGAGCAGTAATTTTTTCATTAAGTTCGTTTCTTACAACGTGCTATTCCTCAAGACTACAATGAATTAATATCTTATTTTGTCAACAAAAAGTAAATTGTTCAGAAAAAGGATTTATCAGCTATAGTGTGAGTAACAATCTCCGCGAGGTAATGAACTGAAATTTAAACTCCATGCCATCTCGTGCAAGGAGAAAGTATCTCACAGGACACTTTATTGCAACCTTTAGTCACTGATTAAAAGACGTGGCCAGGGAAAAACAGAGTTGAGAGCTCTTTACGCAGTTACGTCAGTCGAGTTTCCTATTAGTTTCAGGTTTATTAGCGAGCACGTCATTCTCATTGAGTAGTTGCAAATAGATTCGGGAACCAACTGGAGCTCAACGCTCATGCAAGTTCTCAAAAAGTATTAAGTGTATGTAGACAAAACCTGATTACAAACTGAAAAGAAAGGTGGACCAACATTGCTAGTACTGATCGTTTGCCTTTCTAATTATGGCTTTGTTAACAACCTTCATAGTGCCATTTTATATACTTTTGATGGTTATGAATATGTTAACAGCTGCGATTGTAATTAGGTGCTGTTCGTGTGAAAAATATAATAATTAGCCTTATCTGCTTGCATGTATAAGAAAAAGTTCTGGGTATTCTGGTGTTCCTGAAGGAAAAAATGTTCACAAAGGAGTACAAAATTTCTGAAAGTGTAATTTTTTGTTTAAACTTGTACAATGATGTACGAAATTTAATAAAAAATACAATTAAATATAAACTAATAATTTTTCCCTGTATTTTCTTGTAGAAATGTTTCAAAATAACAATAACGTGCAAATCTCTACAATTTGAAAATTTCTAGGAGTTTTTATCAATATATTTTTTTTACTCTCTTGAAAATACACCTAGAAGGCGTTACAATTAACCTCAGTATTTTAAATGCTTTTAATTTGAGTGTATGACATAATAAAAATATTTTTAATTTTATACGAACTATTATGCAGAATTAAACATCTTTACGACACAATACAAGATTTAAAAAAAGTTGAAATAATACTAAAGGATGTATTAAGAATGATGTTATAAATTTCTGCAATTTATTGAAGAAATGTACAAATTTAGAACAAATTTTTGCATGTTTCCTAGAAACTTTTGCTAGTATAATAAATTATTCATTATTTCAACAAAATTTTGTATTTTTTCAGATTTTAGTTTTTAATTAAGTTTTAAGTTCTTAAAAGGATGATAAACAAACGAGCAAGTAAAATAATAATATACATGCTACGCAGTCAAAAAGTTGTTATTTTCCGAAATTAAGATTGGGCAAGTTGCTGCTATTTGAAAAACAGCTTGCATGTATAAGCTTTAAAGGAATGACAGAATGTATCAGTTTTTCGTTGTTTAATAATGAACATTATCAAATGGAGCATTTACAAATCTTAATTTAATATTACCTTATTGCAATATTCTAAATACACATCATCCTAGGTCTGAAAGTAAAAAATCGTAAAAAAATCATTAAGTAAAGTTTTCCAACAACTCAATCTTTTTGAAAATTTCATTTAGGAATTATGTAAATTATTTTTAAATTATAAACAAAAAATAATAATAAAGTGAAATTTTCTATACAATCGCCCAGGAGTATCATTCTTATAAAGTATTAGAACCACCCAGGTTCCAGACACTACTGCACGCCAATTAACGCTGCGGTTAGTTGCTGCGCGGCGACCGCACTCTATTTAAGACCTCCTATAACTCAACCTTTGCATCTTATTTTCGTCGTAAGATGATTTTTAAGAGAAAAAATAAAAATAATTATAAATATGTATAAGTTTGCCAAAATATTCTTGTATTACTTGAACCATTATATCAATTGATGGAAACCTATTTCTTTAAAATTCTCAAACTATATCTATAGTGAAAGATATTATTAGATTTTAATGAGTGAATATATATTGTAATAGGTAATAAGGATGCTTAATTAAAGAAGTTATTACCAAAGAAAAAAAGGAATAAGTAATTTTTAAGTGGCTAAAGTTGGATTGTTTCGCATCGAAAATTCATTTTTGTTACAGATAAAGGTTATTCTTAAATTGGGGAATCGATTATACATAGTTTTTCCTACAAAAGCACATTATTTCTACAAGTATATTTTCGTATTAACAAAATCACAGCCGCTCTGTACTTCAATTTTAGGTAAAAACAGCGATTTTTTTTAAATGGGGAATGAAAGGTGATTTAAATTTTTCAGTCATTTATTTTCCTCAAATTTTCTTAAGCTAGATTTTAAAAGTTCATTCAACACTTTATTACTTTCTACTGCTAAAAGTATATCAGAAAAAATTTCAAGAAGTTCGCAGACTAAAGAATTGATAGTCAATCTAATTGCAAAATTCTCATGTTTGTTTTTTTTACAAATGTATGCTTCTCAGTAGATACATTTTTATTTCTTATTCTTATACATTTTTTCTAATACGGAATCCTGATTTATTTAAAGTATTTTTTTAAGTAAGATAGAAAGAAATAACTTAGAAGCTCTAAAATGTTAAAGAAATTTTAATGTCTGTTAAAGAAGATTATATTAGAGACAACAGTCACTAGAAAATAATTGTTGACAATATTAAAAAAAAATTACCAAAAGATAGAAATTGTTTAAAATACGCAGTTTGCAACAACTAAAATATATATTTCTTTGTCACGCCTGTTTACGTTCTCCATTACATGTTTTACAAGTATTAAAAATGAAACAAATGGCCTATATGTTTTCCACTTACGTGCTTACTGAATTATTAAGATAACCTAATTAAGAAATTCAATATATTTTTGGTTGAAAAGTCAACTAATATATTTTTGTTAAAAATTCGTAAAAGTGAAAATTCAACAATTTTTTTCAAATTTTTTTTTGGTTTAATGTTCAACTATTATTCTGAAAAATTATATTTTTCATAAATTAAACTTTTTTTTTAATTAAAACATTGTTCGTTTCCAATATCAACTATTACATTTTTTGTCGAGAAATCATTATTTGCGGTTGAAAATT
>JAAAKG020140180.1:0-12170 GCA_010014905.2 Druon quercuslanigerum | reverse complement strand
AGTGATATCTCGATTTTTATGGAAAAAAACAATGAGCATTCTCCATTGGTTTCGGTTGGGTACCTACTCACGCTTTTTACCACGGGAAGGTTAGAGTATGTTGAAAAGCATTTTTTTTGTATTTTTTAAATTTTATGGTTTTTTTTATTACTTTTATGATTTTTAAATAGTCTGCTAAATATATTTAGTGGCCAGGGTAATGTACTTTTATGTTAGTAATTAATTCTTTAAACGGATCAGCAACTATTTTCTTTACGCACTCCTCCTCGTGAGAGAAATTGTCGTTTCCACCACCGTCACATAAATAATGTAAGGTCACACCCCTGCCTCTTTGCCCACGCGTCGTGGGACGGGAAGGCACCCCTGTGACTGGTCACAGAAATAATGTAAGAAATAATGTAACCCGTTCCCCTTTTCCCACGCGTCTGAGGGGTGGGAAGGTACTCCTGTGACTGGAACCAGAAAAAACTTAGGTCACACCCCTGTCCCTTTTCCCACGCGTCGTGGGGACGGGAGGGAACCCCTGTGACTGGTCCCAGAAATAATGTAAGGTCAAACCCCTGCCCCTTTCCCACGCATAATGGGGGCGGGAAGGCACCCCTGTGACTAGTCACAGAAATAATGTAAGGTCACACCCCTGCCCCTTTTTCCACGCGTCAGCGACCTCTTTCACCATGCCCGTTTTATCTGTCACCTATTCATAATGTCACTCACCCCTACTACAAGCACACCGACCTCTTTCACCATGCCCGTTTATCTGTCACCCATTTCTAAATGTCACCAACCCCCCTTGAATCCCAACGACCTCTTTCACCATGCCCGTTTATCTGTCACCTATTCCTAAATGTTACCCACCCCTCCTGTTTGAATTTTTGTGTGAAATTTTGCATATTGTCTGTTATAAAGGCAAAAAGCCATGAATTGTATGGGTTTTTTTAAATCAAAATCGATATATCACTGATTTTCTCGGAAACTATCATCTGTAGAAAAAATGTATAAAACAAAAAATATATATCTGGATGAGGTCTACAACTTTTGCTTAAAACTTTTGTTGAAATTTTGCATATTACCTGAGATAAACGCAAAAAACCATGATTTTTTATGGTTTTTTCACGTTTTCACTATGAAAATCGACTAGTCGCCAATTTTCACTATCATTTTCGTAATCAGCGCGTCAAAATACGTAGGTATACGTAGTTTGATGGGTTTAGGAGGTGGACCCTAATCGGAAGTTTGTCCTTATGTTTTCGCTTTAATACTATTTTTAGCGATTAAAAGAAAAACTGTACGTTCTATGAAAATATTAATTCCAACAAATTTACAGATCTTTTTTGGGTGATCAAAGTTTTTTCATACATTTTTTTCGTACCTTGCCTCGTTTTTTTAAAAAAATATTTTTTTAGTTTAAATGCAATTATTCACGATTAAAACATAAACTACGCATCCTATCAAAAAATGACGAATAACAAATATGTAGTTCTTTTCTAAGTGAAAAACTTTTGTCTAATTTTTTTCGTTGCTTGTGTCGTTCGTCTGAAATTTTCACTTTTTTATTTTATTTTTCACGAATAAAACAAAAGCTACCTTTTATCAATGAGCCATTTTTCCTTTCGGGGTAGGCATGACTTACTCGAGGAGGACGGGAGTAATGTGGAGAAGGGATGTACAATTTTAGATTGATCTAGAACTTCTATGTTATTTATTTAAATAACACGTTTGTTCCGCAACGCTGCGGAAGTACCTTAAAAAGTTATCAAGTGAGGCTCCCCTTTCGGGCCAATTAGTATCAAAGGAAATTTGTTTCGGGTCTTTTGCTATACTTTTCTGTCCTAGCATACTATGGCTTCTTATTTCTCTTCGGATTCAGGTCTTATTTACACATTCCAACGACTCTTTCAGCAGATTGACTCTGGGCACACTGCCATTTATTTTCGTTATTAATTTATCTTTCATTCTCTCAACATGCCCAAAACGTTTCAAAGAATTTTTTCACACATGTAAACTAGTGTCTCCTCTACACACCATTCTATACCGATAACTTTCTGGCTTTCGTTTGTACGTCTATCTAATTCCTGATTATATAGGTCAATGTTGCCCATATTCTTAATTTTTCTGTTAAGATTGATTAACATTCATTCCAAGTCCTCTATTCACGTTTACATAACAACCTTATCATCTTCGAAAGCTAACGCACGTACTCTCAATGTCTCGAGATCCAAACCTTCTTTGTCGAAGATTAGACACTTGTCCATGAATACAATAAATAGCCATGTGTTTTTTGTCAGGTTTTTTTAACAGCGTAAATTGTTTTTTTTTTTTGTAGGAGCCATTCATTAACTTCGTCCACTTTTCGGACATCCTAAAGTTTACTTCTATCTAGCTTTTTAAAAACTGTTTTCAGGTTAACAAATGCAATAACAACTTTTTTCCTTACTCCCAAATTTGGTTTTGTTTATCCGTATATGCTCTTCCGGGATAATTTAACTTTCAACTTCTCATATATTTTCTTCTGTTATTTTCATTACTCTACAAATAAGTATTTTTGAATATATTTTACTTACTGTACTTAATAAGCTGATCCCGCTGTAATTATTGTAGTTGCTTTTATTTCCCATTCTTTGTATATCAATACGATAACAGCTTTTTTCCAGTTATCTGGGACTTTTCCTATCTCGATACGGAAATGTATTAATTCGCACAACCTGCGAGGCATATACTCTCCACTGTATTTAAGCCTTTCAGAATTAATACTTTCTACTCATGAGCGATTGTGGTGCCCATTGTTTCATCTCCCAATAATTTCCTGAAAGAGTCTAACATAGTCCCTAGTATCGTGTATATATAATATAGCATTTCACCTTTGCTATTTCTTATGCTGTCAAACACTGTACTATATATTTTTATTCTCTATTACCGCATTCCGAGTTGTCTCTTCTATCTGTTCGTTTATCGTATTTTGAAAATCTATTCGCACTTCTGTTTTCTATAAATTCTCAATCTTGATACGTGCTCCTTTCATTTTCTTTCTTCTTTATCCTTAAGTTCATTTTTGCGACCGGAATGTAATGATTAATATTGCATTCAGAACCCCACATGACCCTCATATCTTTCACAAATTCTCTCAGTCTTTCATGCGCAACAACGAAGTCAATTACACTGTGGATATTTCTTCTACACCTGTTTTCTTCAATCCGTTTCCGTTATAATTGTCTATTTTTTTTATTATTACACCATTAAGTCGTTTCCCCTTCGGAGTAGGTGGGACTCACACGGTGGGGAAGGAAGTAGTGTGAGTTCTTCTGTCTGCCTCTAGACACGCTGCCATTTATTTTACTTAGATAAACTTGTTTTTTTTTGGGGATCAGAACGTAATAATCAGTATTGCATTGAAAACCCCTCATAACCATTGTATCTTTGATTGGCTCTCTAAGTCTTTCATCCGCGACGACAAAGTCTATTATTCTGTGACTACTTCCTTTAGACCAGGTATACATATGGATCATTTTATGCCTAAACCAAGTATTTGTAATAAACATACCCCTATCTAAGCATACGCCAGCTTATTTATCTCCGTTATAGTTTGTTCTTGGATCCCAAAAATTATCTAGTAGTCTTTCTGTATCCTGATGTTGAGTACCCACCCATCCATTCATACGTCCTGGCAGAATTATTGTTTCACCATGATCGCATGAACTGGAATCGAGAGAGTCGTCTTGGTTTGAAGTTTTTATACTGAGAAGTCCACCAGCCTTCAGCAGCGTTGTATTAGATGTGAGTACATGCGGTTTCATCTGTTAATACCGGACTTCTTTTGTTTTGTTTATTTTAGGACTAACTTTTTTAATTTATAATAAAATTTATTTTTTAGATTTAAAATTTCGTTTTTATTAAAAAATTATGATAAATTAACATAAATTACTTATTTTTAAGTAGTTTTCAGCATATTCCATTTTCTGCATATCGGATCACAATTTGAAAAGTCAAAGCGAGTTCCACATGAAAAAATTATCTCCTTTAAAGTCCTTTAAAATCCATTGATATAAATTACTTATCCTTAAGTAGGTTTCAGAATATTCTATTTTCTGCATATCGAAACATAATTTTAAAAGTAACAAATAATCAAACATTAGAATTTTCTTTTTTGTTTATTTTAGGCCTAAGTCTTAAAATTTCTATTAAAAAGAGATTAACCTCCCCCCCCCCTGTTCTAGAATCTCAGCTTTTTTTGTATTTTTCAGGTTTAAAATTTCTTTTTCATCAAAAAATTATAATAAATTGATATAAAATACTTATCTTTAAGTAAGTTTCAGGATATTTCACTTTCTGCATATCGAATCAGAATTTTAAAAGGAACAGGTATTGAAACTTTAGAATTTTCTATTTGGGTTTTCCCCTTCTTAAAGTACAGGACTGGCTGCTCTAAAAGTCGTTTCTAAACTGATTTTAGGGACAAAGCGAGTTCCACATGGTAAGAGTTGGTTTACAATTACGCCACATTCCCTGAGTTCTAATAATGCTACGTAGATCCCTCAAATTTTCTAGTACCCTATCTGTATCCTGATTTTGGATGCCCACCCATCCATTTATATCTCCTGGATGAATGATTTTTTCACGATGATCGTTAGTAGTTATTGAATCATTTAGACTTTTAAAATGCGCCAGAAGGCGTATTTTACATATCTTGGAGTACTGTCAACTGAGCGAAAAATAATATTCTGATTACTACTTTCATTCTAACCCACATAAATCTGGGAGATACCTATCCTGGATTTGTGAGATGCTGCTGCGCTCTTTCTTTCATAATCAAACCGACTCGTTGACTACCATTTTATTTAATTTTCACTCCAGACCATATTTCAAAACCGCCTTTCAACATCCCATTGTCTATGTTTCTACTTTCGTATCCCTTTTTCATTGTGTCAGGTATACATGGATTTGTCTATCAAAGCTTTAGTCTATTCCGAGGCTATTTTATTGTTTGTAATATTTATTTATACAATTTTACGCCTAACTACCACCTTACATACGAGTAATTTAATTTGCAAGTCAAAATCCCGTCCAAAATTAAGTGGATAGTCGTCGTAGGGTGGAAATTCTATTTATAGCGCCAGTCCAACCAAACTTTGGTTAATTAGAATGCTGAGAATAGCAATAACCTTCGGTAGCGTTCTATTAGATGAGAGTTACTACTTGTTTTGAGTACTACTTATTTCTTCATTCATAATATGACTTACGTTTCCGTATCATTTTTCATTTCCTTCGGTCATATCTCCATGTTTCCAGTTTCTTACGTGCATTCTTTCATTCTCTTTCATTCGCCCCTCTATCCCCCTCCAAATTCTTCATCCACTCTTCTCCCAATCCATCCTCCCCTAGCATCTTCGCCACATTTTTTTTCAAGCTTCTTTTATCTACAATCCTTCTTCTACATCTTTCCCATACATGCTCCCATATTTCCTGCTCCCATTTAAGCACTTTCTGTTTTCTTCTTTTTACCAATACATCCCCTTCCTTACCTCGTTTCCCATTATAAATTTTGCTATTCTGGTCCACCTTCTCTCTTTCCATCCTTTTTAATTCTTTATAGTTTACTCCAGTCCCGTATTCTATATCTCTATCCTTTAATAACTCCCTCCTTTTCTCTTCCCATCTTGTTAATTCTATCGCCGTCCCTCTCCTCTCTTCTGCATCCGTCAAACACTTTCTCGCTAACTTACCTTCCTTTTCCTCCTTCAGCTTCGTCTCAAATGTCCATGCCCTCTTTCCCGCTCTAGTACTTAATCTATCCCTTTGCTCTTCTTCTCTCACCATATATCCCAACGTCCCCCAGTCTACCCCAAGCATCCACCTTATATTCCTTTCTTATATACTCTCCATCTCTTTCCTTTTTTTCCATCCCCATGTCTCTGCTATATAAGCTAACACCGGCCATACTAGCGTATCAAACAACCGCAACCTCCTTCTCGAATTTTTTTTAACCTTCTTCTTGCTATTCCACATATCTGTTTCCCTGCCCCTGCTGCTTTCTTTATCCTTTCTTTAATATGAGGTCTATGATCTCTGTTTGTTTGCAACATATATCCGAAATATTTAAACCATTCTACTTCTTCCAACTAAGTGTTTCTCTAATCCTATAATCTACCCGCCATCCCTTTTTATCCTCTGGCATCAACACTATAACGTCTGCGTATTCCAGTTTATATATCTTTTCCTTCCCTATCCAAACTCCCCCACCCCAAACTTTTTCCCTCATTTCTTCTTCCAAATCTGATATTAATATATTAAATAAAAGTGGGCTCAGAGGATAACTTTGCCTCACTCCTCTCACCAATCAGTAACTATCTCCAACTTGCTTTCCTACCGTTACCCAACTTTTTTCTCCGTAAAAATTTCCGATACTCTCTTTATTAAGCCATCTCTTATCCCCCTTTGCACCATAACTTTTTCCATCTCGCCACGGTCTATTGAGTCAAAAGCCGCCTTCAGGTCCACGAACATTGCTGTCATTGATCCCTATTCGTTTTCAATCCTCTTATTCACTAGATAGTTCAGAACATTTATATTGTCCATAACCCCGCTTCCTTTTATAAACACTGTCTGATTTGGTGGTTGTACCTTCTTTTCATCAACTTCTTTCTTTTACCTCTCCGATAAAACGGTCACATATACTTTATACATTGTCGCTATTATTGTCGCTCCTTTATCTTTTTCTTCTTTATCTAATCTTTACCTTCTTTCCCTTTGCCTTTCTACCCTATGGGCACCACTACTCCTTCCTTTCATAATTCTGGCCATCCCTCTCCTCTCCATACTTTATTGCGCATTATCCATGCCCATTTCTTTAATTATGTCCTCCCCTATTTCCATACTTCATTTGGAATCTCATCTATACCAGGCGCCTTTCATGCATCATACCTTGCCTATTTCCTCCCTTGTAATGTCTTCATCCTCATTTGTTTCCCTACCATATTTTGTGCCTTTCCTTACTTTTGTCTCTGCCCCTTCATGTAATTCCATAAAATATTTTTCTGATTCCACCGTTTCAATATCCTGGTTGACTCTTTTCCTGTTTCTTGGCTCTCTATGTACCACATTCGAAGCCTTTTCTTTAAACCTTTAATGTTCCTCCTCTTGTTTTTCATAACACAACTCACTATACTTCTTCTTTGTTCTCCCTTATTTTTCTCCACTATTTGTGCCTTTTGTCTATTTCCTTAACTTGCTTCTTACTTTTTTCTCCTTTGTTTCTATTCTTCATCCCATCCACTTCTAATAACTTCTCCACTAACTTCTTTTTTGCTTGTGTACTCTACTGCTTCTTTTATTTCTCTAATCATCATTTTCATTTCCTAATTTACATTTCCTTCCCCCATTTTGATATTGCTGACATTTTCTTTAAACTTCTCTTTATTTTCCCTTGACCAATTTCCGCTGCCTGCTCGTTTTACATCTACTTTCTTTTAAGCCTTATTGTTACTGCTTTTTCAGGCACTATAACATAATCAATTACCGTTCCCCTTTTTCCGCCTGAATGTGTATATTCCCCTTCTTCATCCAGCCCATCTTCTCTAGTCTCTTTAACAATTTCTTTCCCTCCCCATTCAGTATCTTATCTTTGGATTTTCTTCCTAGCCCTTTACCCCATTCCCTTCCTCCTCTCTCTCTCTCTCTCCTGTTTTCGCATTTAAATCTCCTCTTACTATTAGTCTAATCTTTTGATTATTTTTATGCATCAGTTTTCTCAAATCCTCTAAACTATTCTGCATATCACCGTTCACATACATCCCCACTACCTTCCACGTCTCTCCTCCCATATTTAATTCTTCTAATATCACTCCTTTTTTTCTTTACCTCTTTGTTATCCTTCTCTTTTTTACATTCGTTTCTTACTACCATCAGGATTCTTCCCATTACTCTGCCTTTTTTATTCTTTCACTCTGAATCTTGAACCTGCCATTTGTAACCGGTTGGTAATCTTCCCCTTACTCTCTTCCATCCCTTTCCATCTAGCCACGTCTCCGCCATTACTGCTACATTCTGTTTTATCAAATTTCTTATAAACTCCCTGTCCTTTATTTCAAAGACTGTTATATTCCAGTAGCATATCCTCCAATATTCCCTACTTTTGTTTCTAGTCTCTTTTGGTTTTCTACTATTTCTTATTTATATATCTGCCGTTTCTTTCTCTCCTTGTTTCCCTACACCTCATTTCCTACTATCTCTTCCCCTTCTTCATCCCAATCCCACCCTACTCCTTCTATCTGTATTCTCCCATACTTAACCCGTGTTCCATTTCCCTTTTTTCTTTCCTCAAAAACACTTCTTTCGTACTCCGCCCATTAACTCACCTCAAATGTCACTGCACTTTTCAAAATTCAGCAACACACAATCACCGCTACCAAAAACTTCCATGTCGGAAACGGAAGTCCTTTTGAGTACTACTAATAATTGTATATCGAATTTTAAAATCTTAGAAAAAGTGATCTGAAGAATGTTTAAAATAATTGAACTTTTCTCATTTTCATCCAAAATGACTGGCTAATGTACTTGATTTAATGAATAATTTAATGAACATTATATTAAGATACTTAAAGAGTACAAAGGTCAATTCAATCTGTCAATTGTTCCGAAAGTTATCGTGGTAACATACTATAAATCTACAGACATACACAAAGAGTAGTAGACAGAAACATTTGTAAAAACCTGTTTTTCGAATTCAGGGGGTCTCCAAACGTGAACATTTGACAAAAACTGGAGGGTGGGGCAAATCTTACACAAATCTATTACCTTCTCTGATGATAATGTAAAAAAGCATGGGTGTGTATATTAAATTGTTACGTTTCTTTTTAGTACATCTTAATAAAAGCTTGGACATCCAGGATTTATCGCCGAAGCTGATTTCGCATAGATAATAATATAATAGAAATCACAGGAAATTGCGTAACCAGGATTCTTCTGGGTATCTATAGGCGCAAATATGTTCTTTGCAACCTAAAAGGATTTCAAGGATAGGATGTACATTTTTTTCTTGAAGATTACTGAAAATCAACATTTAACCTTCTTTCTCGATAATATGCTATATACGCACAAAATTCACAAGGGACAATTGTTCTCCTGGAAGAACTCTGCAAAAATTTCACATTCTTAAACATCCAGAATTTGTTTTGAAACTAGTGCTTTGAGTTTGACCTGTTAAACTGATTAAAACATAGAACTTCCTAGAATACTATAAACCCCCACGCATACGCCGTGAAATATTTTATTATGGAAAAATGATTTTTAGCAAGAGTGATTATTTTTTTAAAGTGAACGCTAAATCAAAAAGCCATGAACTCTATCGTTTTTTTAGTTGGGCTCTATGTTTTTTTTTTTAAACTAATTGATACATTTCCGGTTACATTTTGCTACTGAGTGAAGTAATCTATTCATATCAATAGCCTCTTTATATATTTTTTAAGTGTTTGTTGGTAGGGGTAGCATGCTACGGGTTATTGGAGAATGATCGGTTACAGACCTTACTGTCTCCTGAAGATAATGGGTGGGGGCAGGAATGACATGCGACCGGTCACATGAGAGTATTCGGTCACAGCTCTCATCTTTTCCGAGGGTTGGGTGGAGGTCACGGCTTGTGGCCGTTACATGAAAGTAATCGGTTAGGCTGGTTAGTGAACGGGGTCACAACCCTGTCTCCTTTTCAGGAGATTCTCCTTAGGTTTCACCTGCCTACTTGTGGTACCCACCTCTTCAAACTCGGAATCAGATTGAATATATAATGTTTTGGCTTTCAACAAACGGAGCAGATTGTCGGTAAGGAAAAAAAAAAGATTTTTGTCGGTATGGGTAAAAAAACATATTTCCAGCATACTGAACGCACTGTCAGGCATTTTGAGTAAGTTCATGTGATTTAAGAAGTATTTCGTAATATTTTGGCTTTTGACCCTTTTTATATAGCTTTCTATGTATGCATCTCACTTTATCATCGATTGACGATCTCTGTGAGAAGTTAAAGAAACAAAGCTGGTCACACTTCTACCCATTTCCAAATTTGTTTGGGTCAGGCAGGCTCTTCTGCGACTGGTCACAGAAGTAGTGTTTAAACCCCGACTCCTTTCATACGTAACTTCGAGGCGAGAGAGCATCTGTGTAACTGGTTACAGAAATAATCTTTTTCAAACCCCTTCCTCTTTCAATAGTCTCCTGGGGACGGGAAACAGTCCTCTCTGAATGGTCACAAAAATAATATGAGTCAAACCCCTTTCCAACATATTGCGTGGGAGGGGAACGCATCCCTTTAACTGGACACACGAATAATGTTGGTCAATTCCTTACCCCTGTCAAATGTGTCATGGGGGAGAGAAAGCACCTATGTGACTGTTCACAGATTATAATGTTTGTCAAATGTTGATCAAACACTTACCCCTTTCCTGCGTCTCGTGGGAGGAGAACGGAAAAATAGCCCAGTGACTGGTAGAGAAATAATATTATGTACAATAACAATAATAACTTAATCATGTAATAAAAATGTAATTAATTATGTAATGAAAATGTAACAATTTACGAATCATACGTAGCTTCCCGTAGTCTATGTTACTAAATAATGTCCACGGATGTGTTTTCGACAGTGAAATATAGGTATTGATTTAGCTGATACTTTAGTTTTTTAAAGGATGTTCTGATTTATTGTATATTTTCATTTTTTACAATTATTTTAATTCACGTTGTTTAAAAGCATAAATTTTAAATATGACTCATAGATCTCTTTTGATCCCAGATAAAAAAGTTATACATAGTTTATATATAGGGGACAAAACACTGATATTTTTCATTTGTTTGGTACAGAAAACTGACCAATCTAATGGAAAATAACAGTATCTTGTGCACTATATATGACTTGACTTTTCATTGCAGAATTCAGTAGAGGACATTATTAGGCCCTTTTCACATATCAAATTTGATTTTGACCAAACACTACTTGTGTGCCTTTTTGACAAACATCTTCATTGATAAAGATATTTTATGATTTCATTCTTTAAATTGTAAGAATTAATGCATTTATTGATATTAAAATCTAATGAATGTTACTTTGAAGATGAATACGTCGTCCCCTTTTCGGACTATTACAATTCTAACTCCAATCGGCTTTTGGAAGGACGTAGGGCAAACATCCTGGAAGCACCGTTCATGGTGAGAAAAATACAGCTAGAAATATTAATTAAAAAAAAGTGATTGATTCCATAAATTTTTTGCCAAGTAATTTATTTCATGTTATTATTATAAAATATGTGAGGAAATTCGAAAATAACTCACCGAATGACAAATATTAATTCGGAGCAAGTACATGGGATCAATGACGTTTCATTAGTTTATTTATGCAAGATAGGAAATTATTTCGATTGTTGTTTGGAATTTTAGGCCGTGATATTTGCAGACATTTCATTTGAACACTTGTATCCATATAGTATTGGGGTAATAGTTTCGAGTCGCTGGATTCTGACAACAGCAAAGGCACTCAAATGGCAGTAAGTAATTGAGTATATAATGAGAAACTGCACATTTTTAAACCTTTTTATTAATGTAATTGAAATTAAAACAAGTATCTTTAAAAAATTTTCGGGATGAAACATACTTTATTCATATGATATATTTATTTTACAGAAGCGGCAAGGATTTGAAGGTGTTAGTAGGATTGGATGACATTACTCGCATCCAAGAGAAAGTAAATACATACGGTTACTCAGTAGACAAACAGGTTTTGCATTCCAATTATAAATTGAATGAAGTATACAATGACATTGCACTGATTAAGGTAACGTAAAAACGAATTCCCATTGGGCACGAAATTTAAGAAGGTAATTGGAACGTCCTAAAAACGTTTCTTGGACCTACAAGTCAAAATACGTTATTTGAACGTTTTAAAAACCGTCCTAAGTCAGACCAAATAATGTTATAAAAACGTTTCATGTTCGAAATACGTCTTAAAAATGTCTATGGAGCAATGTATGTTTATGGAACGTTATTTGGACTGACTTAGAATGTTTTTGACCCGTTCTAACGATCTTCTTTAACGTTTGTACCCACTGGCTGATTATACTATGTGCAAGTGAAAAAATGATATATATATATATATATATATATATATATATATATATAATTAAACTATTTGTCATAAG
>JAAAKG020140179.1:0-12170 GCA_010014905.2 Druon quercuslanigerum | reverse complement strand
GGCCACCGAGGCTCTTCCAGAGTGCGAGGCAGGAATCGAACCCGCAAGCCGACAGAGTGGGTCCAAAGCCTGCGCTTAAGCCCCCACGACCATCGTCCCACTACCTTTTACATTCAGATATTGACAAAAATGTAGCTATTGTATTAATTTTTAAACATTTTAGTTTTTAGTTATAATAAAATTAAAATTTGTATGCATTATATCATATAAATGAGCCATATGCCGAGTTCAACTGAGTATCGACAACTTCAGCCGAAAGTAATACCGCACGACTTGTTTCATACAAAAAAAGAGGAGTTTTTTTGGCTCAAAGTGTAAGCTTTGACGTGCAAAAAAGTCTCTAAATTTTGAATACATTTGGAAAGCTTTTATCTATTAAAATTATTTTAAGGATGTAAATAAAATCATTTTTATCATGTTTTCAAAGATTTCTCCTTTTCAGATTATCCTCTGCATAAAGTAGCCTGAATAAGAAAAACTAGAAAACTACAAAAATAGAATTGTTGCGAGCTATGACTTTAAATTTCATAAAAAATTCATGTTAAGGCATATTCCAATGTATTAGTTTCTTTTAAACATAAATAGGTTTTGTATTGTATTGTTTGTTTTGTATTGTGTCAAAAAGATGTTTCTTGAAAAAAATAGAAGTTCCTCTCAAACCTAGGCTTAACCGGATTTTTATTTTTCTTAAAAAATAAACCTTTTGGCAGCATATATTATTCTTTTGTGACAAGCTTTAAGTAATCTTGCAACCAAATATTTCCTTTTGTGTAAAAAGGATTTTCACATGGCGCGAAACGAAACAGAGAAGAGGACGCTGCTTTTGTTTCAAAACAAGTTTTTCGCGAGTAGGGGCAAAAAATCGTAAGAAATTGACCATTGTTGTTCTAGCAATTAATATAAAAAAATTTTAAGCAAATGTACAAACAACGAACAACTTCTGTCTTTCATAACAGATTTCATAAACCAATATCCATCTGGGACTTTCTGTCAGAGAAAAAATCTTTTGTCACGAAATAGTGTTGGTATCAGTTTATTTATTGCAGAAATAATTTTATTTGTTTGATATTTGATCCCACGCAGCTAGAGAGAAGTTTTATATGAAATTAGACAATCAGCTAATAATTACTATTATTGATGACAATGTTGTAAATAAGTTTCCACTGACGACACAGAAAAACTGGGGTTCCCATTAAAATCGATTTTTGGTTAAAAAAGAGAGCTACAACAAAAAGTAACCTCTCTTACTAGGCTGGAAAATTTTATAAGGCTATGTTGAAAATCGGAATAACTACGTTCCGAAAAGTGTTAATATAAAAATATTTTAAGAAATTAGGCATTTCTATAATTCAATTTAATTTATTAAAAAAGAAAAAAAGAAAACTTTTGTTGATATTTATTTATATGATTATTCGAAGTATTTATTGATTTTAAATAGGCCCGCGTTTATCAAAAGATTCGTAATTGAAAGCGTCGGCACTTGTCACTAGCTATCCACCCGATATCTGCAAACTAAAAAGGATCCCTTACAAAAAGTTCCAGCGGGATTTCCATTTTACAGGTTGCCAAATTTTACTTGAGCAAAAACATTCACGAATCCCCAGTTTTTTCTGCAGAAATTCCTGAGTATAAGAAATAATTTTAATGATTTGATCTACCTAAGAAGCACTTAAAAGTTTTAGCTTTCTATATTTTTTTATAAATTTGTTTAAAACCATAACGATTTTGATTTATTGGCATATGTACATTATATTTGGAATCGCTGTACATTGAGACTCAACCAACTTCAACATGAACGTCTTACTCAACTCCAGTTAATTCAGGGTTTTAATTATTTCATGTTGTCCGAATTTTTGAAGGGAGAAATGGGAAAAAATCGAATGAATCCTTTTCTAGAAAATTCAAATTTTGATTTTTTGAAATTATTTTTTTCTAATAAAAAGTTTACTTATGTTCAAACTGTGATACTTAAAATATATAGTAAAAATTTCCCATAAAATTTTGTGACAAACGAAAACTGGGTCTTCCATAGAGGTTTTTGTAGCACAATATAAAGTTCGAAAAACCTATATAAAAGACCCAATTTTAATTTTACACAAAGGTGTATCAGAACTTTTTACTAAATATTTTATTCATAAAAACGTGCATAAAGTTAGGAATTTTTCTATAAAAAAAATTAAAATTTGATTTTTAAAAGAAAGAGCTTGATTGATTTTTTTAATATTACTTAAAATATTAGAGCAATATCAAACGATTAAGCCCTGAAAGGGATTTGTGTGGAGTAAGACGTTTAGGCTAAAGTTGGCTGAGGCTCATAGAAACTGGTAATCTGATACCAACAATATTTCGTAAGAAAAGATTTTTTTTTTACACATGCACATACATGCAAAACCCTCGTTTACCACCATTTACAGGCATCGAAAATGGACAATACTGCACTGTACGCGAAAACAATGAATAAAATTCCCAAAATCGAGGACTAAAAGGCTGTCATTGGTTAGCAAAATAGTTTCCACATTTAGCAACACATTTTGGCGACCGATTGCCATCTAGTGTCGGAAGCGGTTACTACGTGAACATCGTTTTGGTTGAGGTTGGGTTTATTTCGTTCGTGACAGCTTGTTTTAGTTAATTTTTGTTCAAGTAATTTAATGCATGAAGAGATTTCAGAGTTTATTGCATGCTTTAATAAGGTGCAAATTGCAAAAATCATCAAAATGGATTTCGCTGGCGAGGATTAATAAAGAAATGGTTGTGACGTGTTATATTTTCTTTAATTTTCAGGAAATATCAACATTTTGGGAGATATTTTTGTCCCCCGCAGGGGCTCCACTCCTTGACCCCACTTGCGCTTCACTCCATGCGCCTTCCCCCACATTTCTTTAAGTCTACATATATCGGGTTTTACATAACATTTTGCATAGATTTTTGCGACCACTGTTACTAGACAATTAATTTTGGAATAACAGTAGAATTTTTTCAATGCCCAAGATTGTCTTTTTTAAAAATAAAATGTACTATAAAAGAAAAAAATTGATTTGGATGAACAGGTTGTTTTTTACATAATTTTTGCAGAGATAAAGAATCATATTGTTAAAATTGTCAATTTTCCTGCTGTATTAGTTTTAAAACATCTACTATTACAAAATTTTTCTTAATGCTAGCCATATAGTATGTTGCCATACATGATTTTGATCGAAAAAATTCAAATTTATTCAAAATTATCTGAAGTGATCTCTGTTTCTTTTAATAATGTAGTTATTTCCAAGTAAATAATGCCATTCGCTTATATATTTATTGTATATATGTAAATGATTTAACTAACGGTCCAAATAATATTATCAATTTCTACCATACTAAGGTTATGCAGTATGCAGGGGACCGAGAATTTTGAAAATGGCCTGAAATTATTTCCGCGCTGCTTACTGTAACTCCCAGTGCGCATCAACTACCCCCTTTTCACCTCCTGGCGTACTGGAACTCCAGTGCTTATCACCCACCTACTTTCCACCTCACCACATACTGAAACTCCCAGCGCGCAACACTCAGCCAGTGCCTATCTCACAACGTATCGAGGGCATATTCTAAGCCTCAATTAGAACTGTTAACATACTTATTTGTGATTGTAGTGCACTGTTGCGCAATTAAATCCTTGATTTTTAAGTTCTCTTTCTCTTTCTGTGCGCCAATGTTTCTCTCTTTCCTCCCTCTATCAACTCTTAAAATGTATTTTGATGACTTTTGGTCAGAACTGCCCGTTAGAATATGCTCTGCAACGTACTGGAACCTATAGCACGCAGTCACTACCCACCACCACCTCTTCGTTTAGTGGCATCGTCTTTTAGATATCCCCCCCCCCCCACACACACAAACCTGCCATGAGCGCACACGATATTTGTATGAGGATGACAAAAAATAAGGACGTCCCGAGGGTGTATTTGCCCCCCCCCCCACCAACCCGAAGAATCTCCTTCGCTAATCCACCAATAATAAATAGATAAGAGATTCCTCTAACTTTCCCCCACTTCCTCCTCTCCGTCATTTACGAACATATAATCCCTTGCTCTTCCCTCCGGTAATAATTTCCCCCGTACATACGCTGTACCTCTCCTCATTGCACTAAGACGCTAGGCACCATAATCACTACTATGACTTCCTCTGATCTAACTCAAACTTGGGCAAAGTGTAGTATTATTAGGTAGTACTTTATAAGAAAGAAAAGTTTTCGATCGGATAAAAATTCACCAAGGTAGGGGAGAGGGAATTTTCTGATTTTTCGGTGGTAGTGTCTATTTCGAATGTACTAAACGTCTTACGTATGGATTAAATAAAATTGTGTCCTATATATTTTTGTTAGCTTTTGCATGATCTATCGAATGGTCAAAACGATTTTTTATAATCGACCAATTTTTTTCGTCTCAAAATAAAGATTTTTTGTTTTTGCGAAATTAAAAAAAGAGTAATGCAATGCATCGACGGCGCTTATAACCAATGAGACGCTCGTTCGGCGAAACTTTTTCGGAAGAATTTAGCGTGTCAATTATAAATATTTGAAGTGTCCGCAGTCTAAACGTTTTAACTGAAACTTTTTTGAAATTGATTTTTTTTTGTATTTTCTGGAACATTTTTTATATGCAGTTAGCATCCCGCAAGTGAAACGGCAAAATTCCATTTCGTTTTTTTTAAATGGATTTTTGAAAATCGCGTTTTGGTATCTAGAGCATAGGTCCGATACTTTTGCGTCGTCTTCGATGTTGTCGTCTACAGATCGCTGTCAAGACGAAGGTAAGTATAGAGTTTTGAGTATAAGCAGTCAGTAAATTTTTGCAATAAACTATATTAAATTTTGCAAGCACAAATATGTTCGGCTTGCGATTATATGCCCAGGAAAAAAAATAGAAACCCAAAGGTAGAACACTGCCTATAACGGCTTTAGACCGTTGGACCTCTTTTACTTCTTTGAACCAGCTGTAAAGACTGCTGCAAGCCATTTGTACACAAACGCTGGCTTTTTTCAGTAGCAAAGGAATTCATGCTGCAACTACAAAAATGCTAAAACCAAGAAGTAAAAGCTAACACAGGGTTCGCATCCAGCCCCTTGACCCTGCCGCCGGGGGGCCCATTGTTTCTGCCGAGTCGAGCGCTGGCGGTACAGTCTTCTTCAAGAAGATGCTAGGCTTGGACTGCGAACCCTACGTAGTACCCACCATCGCGAAAGGAAAGACAGTGCAGGACTACATATTAGGGGCTTTGAAACCCCTACCCCTTTTCCAGGTACAGTGGAGGCGGGAAGGCATCCCTGTCACGGGTCGCAGAAATAATTTTGGTCTAACCCCTGACCCTTTTCCAAGAAAAAAGGAATTTTTAACCAATCAAAATTAATTTATAACAAAAAATTGTTTCAGTTTCTACAAGTGATGAATTTTTAACCAAGTTCTTTAATGTTCAATCAAAAAAGATGACGGGCCCCTAATATGTAGTCCTGCACTGTCTTTCCTTTCTTTTCCTTTTGCTAGTGTGTCTTTTTCTCGCTCCTAATAAATCGTGATGGTGGGTAATACGTAGGGTTCGCAGTCCAAGCCTAGCATCTTTTTGAAGAAGACTGTACAGGCACCTTGCATTATCATGCCTTTATTGCTTACTAATATCTGAAATTGCATCTAAAGAATTTTTCAGCTGCTACAGATTGCAATTTTTTCAACAACAAAAAACAGAAGAATCCTTCGAAAGAATCAAAGACAACGAAAAAGCAAAAAAAGCCATCTGTCAAAGAAACAAAATCAAAGACAACGTGAATACAAAAAAAACAGTCCCTACAGTGACTGCAATGCAGTAATTGAAATACTATAATGACCGCCTTATCCCTGTTAAATGCAGGAAGCGGTTCTATAAATGAGAAATATTCATAATTGAAACGAATAATTGACCCCCCTGAAATTGGCTCACCGAAGTTCAAAATTTTGAAATATTCTTTCTACGTACGTTTGTCCTTCGTTTTTACTTTTTGTACATGCAATATTTTCGTTTTTACTCTCCTGGTTACCAAATTAAGAGCAACATTGATTTCGGGGGGCTAGCTTCACGTATCCCCCTTGAATAAAAATGTTTCGAATGTTTATTTTTGCATACGTTTGTAAGTGATTTGTACTGTTTGTGCATTCAATATTTTCCTTTGTTTATCCTTGGTTGCCCAGCTAGAGGCAAACCACAATTTTGAGTCATCCCCGCAAAATTTGAATTTTTTAAACATTCCTTTTGCATATGTTCGTTCGTTGTTTGCACTGGTTATATAACCAATATTTTCTTTTGTTCCCTCTTGATGGTCCAGCTAGTGGCAAACACAAATTTCGTGTAATCTGTATATTTCGTATTTTAATCGTATACAAAACTACGATTTTTGCCGACGTTTCGTGAACATTGCAGTTCGCTTCTTCAGGGCTGACCTGAAACTGAGGTATCAAGTTATATTGTTCTTATATGTACTCTCGACGATACCTGTGATTGGCGAGAGGACCCAACCATGGAGACAGGACGCACCTGACTGGCCAATCAAGTCTTATCAATCACATGCAGTCAAACAATCACAGGAATCGTAGAGAGTATGCATAAGAACAACATAATCTGGTATATCAGTTTAAGGTAAGTCCTGAAGAAGTGAACTGCAATGTTCACGAAACGTCGGCAAAATTCGTAGTTTTGTGCATGATTAAAACCCAAATATCTCTTTTATCATAATGAATCATCGTGAAAGCATTAAATCTATTATTGAAGAACTCTACGGGGAGAGTTTTCTTACTAAAACTAACACCTTCAGTAAGCTCACGACTTCTGACGGTAAGCTACTAACATCTTTAGCTTTTTTTTAACGGTGCAGGGACAAAAAAATTATCTCAAAATTCTTACAATTGAAAAATAATTTCGGAACATCAAAATCCAAATCAATTTTGCATAAAACAAGTTTGCTTCTCTTAAAAGAAATAATATAACACACCAAATTTGTCTTACACACTACCTCCAAAAAACTGTTAAAACTTCATCTTTTCCTATCAAATAATCTCAGATTTGACATTTGGTCTACATTAGACCGCATATCATTCGACCAATCCCAACGGATTAAAGATCTTCAAACACAAAAACAAAAAAGAAAATTTGAAAAATTACTTCAAGTAAGACAAACACCACTATCTAACACAGTAAAAAACATCTTTGACCATCCTCTTAGCAACGAAATTATTTCAGTCTTATCTAGCTCCCTCCAAAAACCCGAAAGAAGAAATAATCAGTGATATATAACATCAGTGATATACAACGTAGGACGGGCAAAATTTTATGCCAAGCCCAAACGTCCTCCTCGAATTTAACAAAACCAGAAAAACGGCAATTGAAGAACTCAATCGGAATAAGAAAATGATAATATTACCCGCAGATAAAGGCAACACAACAGTAATAATAAATAAAGAAAACTATAACAACAAAATCATGGACCTTGTAACTGACGATACATACAGAAACTTAAAAGAGACCACACGAAAACAATAGTCAGTAAAACAAAAACCCTTCTAAAAAACACTTTACTTGACAGAGAAACAATATCTAAATTAATACCTACTAATCCTATCTCTCCAAGACTTTACGGACTCCCAAAAATCCACAAAAACAAGATTCCACTCAGGTCGATCGTCAGCGCAACAAACTCACCTACTTACAAGCTAGCACTCTTCCTCGCCAATAAACTGAATCCTTTCACAGGAAACTCTGTTACTCACGCCCAAAACTCTTTTGACTTTATCAAAAAGGTACAGCAATTTCGCATTCAACCCCAAGACATCATAGTGAGTTTCGACGTAACGTCTCTCTTTACGAAAGTACCAGTTTCTGATATAATTGATGTTATTAAATCTTTTGCAAACTTCCCCTCCGAGCTCATACTGATATCCAATTCACCATGCAAATTGTACAAAACGGAAAATTGCCTTTCTTGGACATACTAGTTTACAAAAAAATTGGATAATACCTCAGGACATGAAGTTTACAGAAAACCCAAGCATACAAACAGATACCTACATGCCTCCTTTCACCATCACCCATCTCAAAAACAATCGGCCATCAACTCCCTTGTATACAGAGCTGTCTCCATTATAAATAAAGGTAATTTACAAAAGGAATTACAAAACGTTAAACAAATCCTATCACAGAACGATTGCACAATAAAACAGATTAATAAAGCGTTAGGAAAATACACCCAAGATAACAATTCCAAACAACCTAATAAAGAAAGAGAGAGAAAAACGAGCACCGTCCTACCCTACTTCCAAGGTGTCACAGAACAAGTAGGATGAATTCTCAACAAGCACAACATCCAAACCATATTTAAACCACCTGTGAAAATAGGACAACTTCTAAAGAACCCTAAAAACAAAAAGGCACCTTTCAGTGATCCAGGTGTATATAAAATCCCTTGTTCTAGTGTCAATTTCTATATTGGAAAACCCGGGAGAGTGGTGAGCCAACATACAAAGGAACATGAGAGTAAAGTCAGGCTAAAACATTTCACGCAATCAGCACTAGCTGAACATTATATCGAAACAGGATATCACATTTAATTTTATCAAACAACCATCATCGCAAAAACACATAATAGTTTTCCAAGAAAACATAGAGAAGCTATTGAAATCTTAAAGCACCCTAATAACATCAATAGGGACAATGATTATAATACCAATCCGATTTGGTCAATCAGGTGCGTCCTGTCTCCGTGGCGGGCGCTCTGGCCAATCACAGGCATCGTAGAGAGTATACATTTGGTCCGAAGAAGTTCCTTCGAGCGAGCATCTCACCGGTCATGAATTCCGTCGTTGCATTACGTTACTCTTTATTTAAATTCTCAAAAAGAATAAAAAAACGAAATTATGCGTTTCAAGTTTTCGAAACAGAAAATATTGATCTTTATTTTCAGAAAAAAAATTGCTTGATAGTTTAAAAAAACTTAAAAACGTTTTTGAATTTAAAAAAGATGTTAAATTTTCAATTTTTGAAAAAATGGCTATAGCCATTTGATAGGTCATGAAAAAATCTATCAAAAGCATATAGGAAAAAATTTTGTCTTATCCTTACGAAAGCAGTTTATTATATTCGAAATAGGTACTGCCAGCAAACAATCCGAAAATTCCCCTCCCCCATCTCGTGAAATTTTTATTTAGTCGCAACATTTTTTCTACTGCGATGTACTAACTAGTAGATCAATACTTTTCAAAAGTTTGACTTCGATTCGAGAAAGTAATTTATCAGGGTGGGTACACTTGAGAAAAAATGCTGCATGTATCAATCGTAATGAAATTCTGCAGCACGCAGTACTTCTTTCCGAAATCACCCAAAAATAAGCAAGTAGATTAGGTCAGATATATACATATTTATCCAGCCATTGCGAAATTAAGTGTAAAGTTTAGTCTCTATTAATATGAGAATATAAACATTTACATTTCATGGCCGATTTATGGGTGCTATTCAAAAATGGTTACAAGGAATTAGGTAGGTCTTTGTAAGGCGAGCAACTTTGCAATAGTTATGTCTCAAGACTTTGTGATATATCTGGAGTAGTTCCGTCGAAAAATTGAATTTCCAATAAACTGAGTTTCCTTTTTCATCTTTATATTCATCAATATTCGCATCAGACGACTGGCTAACGAACTTGAACTGTCTCTTTAAGCTACGAAAAACATGCCAAAGGAAATTTTAATTAAGGCATTCCTTCGAAAGTTATCGTGCCGCCAGCTTTCAGACAGACGCGATAGACAGACAGAATATAGGACAGGTCCAAATTCACATGAATCTAACACCTCCCGTCGCATATACAAGATTATAAGACAAAGTCACTAGATTTTTAAGCAAGTATTTTTCATTGAGTTTTTCTCGGAGGTGTTTGCTTTTTCCAGGCGTTCCTCCGGAAAATCACTACTAGATTAGAATGAATATAGAGCCACAGAAATTAGCTAATGGAATACACGATCTAGCCTCTCGCGCAATTCTAAGAGATTGACTTACTCCCGCTTGATTTCCCACGGGCGTCTGTCAGTGTAGCTTTAGGTAGCACAACCCTATTACATTTTTTATCCAGACCTTTATTATGAATTGGACATTACTTGCAACTGTGAAAAGTTAGCACAAATCGTTGAGAAAACAGTGAAGAAATTTCAATTATATAAATTTAACTGAAAATGAGGAAAATAATTACTTTTCAGTATTAAAGTAGAGTCCATTTTCTTATCATAATTTTTTTTTTTCAATCTCAGGAAGATGACTTTTCTACTTTCGCATACGATTAGAATTACATCTAAAACCCTTTTTGGGTTGTTTTACTTCTTTTTCACAACTTGTGTTCAGTAACTTCGATATTCGACTTCAGTAAAGCAGTGCAAATGTAGCCAATTTCACGGGATTTTTGCCACACTTGTGAAGAAAATTTGATATTCTCAATGGTTAGGTGTTAGGAATGAAGCGTGGCTTCCCCAGGACATTCAAACCTCCATTCATTTGCTTTTTATACAGTTTTCATGGTTTTTGCTACAAAATACCAAGTCACGTCCGCTTATAGTGTCAACCCCCCCCCCCTCCAACACAAAATATTCTCTCTTCAATGATGAGCTGCACACGGTCGCTTGATAAATAGGGGCATCTCATAATTGACGGAAGACTTGTCTGTGTTAAGGGAAAATGTGGTGCTACCAGCGGACGTAGCGGCGTAGCAAGTGGGGGGGGTAGCCCCTCCCCCAGAAACTAAGTATTTTTATTACTCAATTCCATTTCCCCCCACTCTTTGCCTATACATAGACTCGTAGCCCCCCGCCTCTCCAAAAAAAATCCTAGCCTGATCTTCCTTGCTTTCAGTTTCCGAAATAAAACCGATAGGAATTCCGCAAGGTTCATTATCCTTCCAGCATCGCGGCATGCAAGTATTCTAAGATCCGATTCATACAGCCTTGCACCGCCAATTTTAAAAATTTTGGAGATCATTTTTTAAAGATTTAGAGCTTCTATGTGCGGTTATTCATAGTTCTCGATGAGTAGAACAATTTATCTTTACGACTTTTTCCGATGAAAAGAAAATTATGAGTTATAGCATTTTCAAAATTAGAAAAGCAGATAGGAGACACTGCACGTAACTTCATTTCTGGTTGAAACTAATTTACTTACTCAATTTAATGCAAAAAAGAAACTCAGCTACATTTAAACATTCGTTCCCTTATATGTCACAGTTCACACAAAAGCACACAAACTGACTGATAACCCCATAGTAAGATCCACCCTCTTTACTAAAACTACTTCCACGAAGCAAATGTCTCCACAAGAGCTCACTAGTACTAGTATCCAAAATTATTCGTTGAAGGCATCGGTCACTCCACTGATAAAGTCTTCGTCAGACGGTTCTTAACAATTTCTCTCTAGACAACTCTATTTTATCATACAAATTTTGTTTTTTCTATATCCATATATGCTTTTCCACAAGTTCTTGTGTATCTGTGGCTCTTTACTTAACATTCTCATCATTTTTTCCCGTTTACCTCTAGTTACGTTGCCACTCACTTTACCTAAATACGCTTGTTGTCTCAATTATTCTTAATTCATTCTCTTAACATCACGAAACTATCTCAAGAAATTTCCTTCCCTCTTGTGAAACCTGTTTAGTTGAACTTAAAACTTCATGGAGATCGAGACTTTCAAATATAAAATTTCAAGATCTCAAGTCGCGAATCATGCCAACCACGTTAACTTTACTCCTATCTTTTTCATCCTATTTTATCATCCCTTCTTTCAAATACAGTGGTTTCTGTTTTATTTACTTTATTCTTAAACCCATTGTCTTCATGATGGTATTTAGTCTGCTCAACATTTTTCGCAAATCATGGGCTGACAATGTCCGTAACTAGCTTATATCGTAACTATTCTGCATATATTGTTTATAAAAAAAGCGTAGTCTAAATTTAACAACTTATTCGAAATGACCCTTGTACTAAGTTAAATATGAACTCATTATTCATTCAAAAAGACTTCGTTTTTATAATTTCCTACTGCCGATAAAATTTTTAAAAATGATGTACAAGTGTTTAAGAATAGCTCTTTTCGACGAAGAAGGTGTGGATCTGGAAACAGTAAGGGTGCGTGGGTTAGCGTTC
>JAAAKG020140178.1:0-12170 GCA_010014905.2 Druon quercuslanigerum | reverse complement strand
TACGACCCTGAACGAGCTAGCAGGCACATTAATAAAACATGGTTCTACATTCCCCTAAAAAGAAACAAGTCGTGGAAAGAACCATATCTACGCGCAACAACTCTCTCCACACTTCCGGAAGTGGCAAAGAAAATCCGGTGGCGCCCAACTGAAAAACAACCATAAGCATGAACGACCGAAACACTAACTCAGACGAAGAGTTACAAAACAGCTAGTGATGGTGAACAACCACGCTCAGCACCATCCAAACAACAAAATCGCGACACCTACCGAATGGAAGGAACAGCGAACAGCAAATTTTACAGGGATCAGCACCGCGGATCCATAGCCAAGCACTTCACACAAATCTCACCAACCATTGCGTGAAGTGGCCGTTAGTTTTGGTGAACAACCACGCTCAGCACGATCCAAACAACAAAATCGCGACACCTACCGGATGAAAGGAACAGCGAGCAGAATCTCTTGCAGGGATCGGCACTGCGGATCCTGAAGAGCCACAACCAAGCACTTTACACAAATCAAATCAACCATTGCGTAAAGTGGACGCTAGTGATGGTGGACAACCGCGCTCAGCATAATCATCGGAAGAAGAAGAAGAAGAAGAAGAAGAAGAAGAAGAAGAAGAAGAAGAAGAAGAAGAAGAAGAAGAAGATGGCTACGACTTGGATAAGGAGGCCCATCACAACAAACGTAACGCCAGGGGGCGCTAGGTACTAAGAACAGAACAGCCTTACAATTATAGAGATGCGCGGCTGTATTTACCTCAGCGGAGGCGTAAATTAGGATAAGTCTCGGCAAATATTAATAGATTAGTAAGTTCGCCTAGTTCTTTTTTTGGATCCACTTAGACTTTAAGTTGTTTTTTTTAGACTTTAGTACTCGTATGTGTATATACTTTAATTTTGTTGAATATTTTTCTTGTATTATCTTAGAGTCGTATATATATATATATGTACATTCTATTTTCTGTTTTTAACCATTTAAATAATTTTGCGTTTACAATTTAGAGTTTATAAACTTTAGTTTTATTTAATTTTACTTACATACGTTTCGCCTATTTTAATTTTATATAAGATTAACGTAACCTACAACTAATTTCTCTTTTTAATATCAGTTGCCAACGAATTGATAAACGTCTATCCGGGAGGGGTGGGTTTGTTATACGCGACTCGTATAGGGCGAGATTCCTTCTCGCATACGACGTTTATCCATTCGGTGGGCAACCATTTTAGGTGTAAAAAAATGAGAGAGAAAGAAGAGACAGAGAGCACGGGCACAGAATAGGGTTAACCGACGCTCCGCACGCCACATGCGGAAGAGAGTGGAACTGCGCTCTATCTTCTCGCCCTCTCTCTCTCTCTCTCTCTCCATTATAGAGACGCGCGACTAGATATTCCAGGCACCCCTGGCATTCACACTACTTGGGGCGACCTGTCAATAGGACTCATAAGAATAAGACTCCCGTGTACGCACTCGCTAACATTCAGCGAAACTTAAAATAGAGTTATTACTCTACAGAACCATGTTAAGGAAAATAATCTCGTAAATTCCTACCCTTTATCCTTATTTTATTCCTCCTTTTACGGGTCGGCTGGAATACCAGCTCATCCATTCCGCTGATACGGCTGGCATACCAGCTGTACTCGGCTGGATCCTAACCCTATTTCCCCCCGTTTTTTTGTTTGTTTGGACCATGGACGGGCTCCAAGCTTGGAAGTACCTAATGAAGGCCCGAGGCTGTCCTAGGGTCTACGTGGCTCCCCCTAACAGTAGGAAGGAAGAACCAAAAAGCATGGCCCAACTGGACCAATTCTTAGTAAAGCTAGAGAGAGCCAGCCCTCATGGGTCCCTGGCAGCGACTGTTTTCTTACGCCCTCTGGCGGACCCCCTCGGAACCAATCCTTCCCTCTCTTTCTATCTTACGAGAAAGAATGATAATAAGAATCACGCACCCAAACGAGGAGGATATGTAAGACCATATAAAAGTCATTGATTTTACCATTTATCCCAAAAAATTATAACTTTTCATGATTAATAGAAAAAACAATTAATAATTGTTTTAACAATTCAAAATTAGTTACAAAACATTCCAAAACTTTTTACTCCCCCAGCAAAAATAATTTATTTCCATAAAGCGTTTTTTTTTAAATTTTTTGAGGAGAGATTGAAAAAGATAGAGGTGCATAGGCGACAGATATAGGAGGGGATAGAATAGGAGAGACTGAAAGAGATAAGTGAATGATTAAATTGATAAAGAGATTGAAAAAAATAGTGCTGGATAGACGAGAAAAGAGTTGGGATAGAATGGGAGAGATTGTCCTATATATAAAAAATTTGTTGGGTCTATCATATGTAATATGGTGGTCCAAAAATTTATATTTATATATACTTGTATATTCCAAATATTTCTTTATAATGTCCTAAATTAGTTCAAACCGTTAAAGCCCAAATTTAGACAGATTTGTCTTTATCCAGTTGTCATTCTCAAATCAACGTAATCCTTCTTTTATTTTCATCAACGAATTTAAACAAATATTAAAGGTAATATTTATCCCAGCTCTAAATTTCTTTATTACTTCTATATACAGGTTCCAACTCATCAGCGATTCACATAGACGATGCAGAAATAAAAGTGTTGACAATTACTTTAAATACTGACAGCAGTCTATCGGATTTAAAAATGAACTTGGCTTCCGAAGAGAACAATCCCCTAGTGAGAAGTATATCATTAGGAGAGGATTCAAAGTCAGAAGGTTCAAAATTTGAACAAACCAGCTTAAATGAAGAAGAAGGATGACTATGAAGATTGTGAAGAATACTACCATAACGAAGGTGACCGATGTTTTGAAAAGACAGAATCTTTGAATTCTTTCAGAAAAATGAGTCATGTGGTAATGTTCCCCGAGTCTCAATTATCCACTCGTGACGTATCGCTGATGGTAATGGCTTACAGTATACGCTTTCATTCCACATATGAGGCAAGAGATGCTTTGTTTGAAATGTATAAAATTTTTGCCCTAGATCGATTTGAAACGTGGAACACTAGTCAATATGTAATGAGTCAGTTATATGATCTACCTGATGAAGTAATAAAAGTATGTTTTCTGTGTGAAGAATGTTATGAACCTTTACTACTACCGGTTTCAAAAGGAAAATTTAAAAAGTGTAACGTTACTTGCACTTCTGGATTAAAATACGAATTGACAACGCAATCATCAAATTATGTGATTGATATAGACTTGAAATACCAGCTGGAGGCACTCCTACAGAATGAAGAAATAAAAGCTTCGTTATTAAAAAGTATTCGCGATCTAAAAGTACGTGAAAATAAATCCGGCGAAATAAGGGATGTCTACGATGGTTCGTTGTATAAGAGGTTACAAAAAGAAAGCTTAGATTCTCACTCTATAACTTTGAACATCTCTACGGATGGTGCTCCGCTTTGTAACAGTGCAAAGAAATCATTTTGGCCAAAACAAGCTATTTTGAATGAATCACCTCCTAAACTTCGGTTCAAGTATCCCCTTCTACTTGATCACGAAAGAACCATCGCCTCAATTTATGAATACTTACATGAAGCACTTAGTGGATCAATTAAATCCCTTAGCCGAGAATGGTATTCAAATCACTGACGAAAATGTAAAGCCTTTAACATTGAAAGTTCTTCCTTTGTGCTGTCCAGTCGATTCCGTTGCTCGACCTATTTTACAGAATAGGGTCCAGTATAATGGATACTGTGGATGTAGCTGGTGATACGAAAATGGCGTTTATGATAGTAATGCGATGCGTTATCCTTTTAAATAAAAAGATGCTAAAGTAAGAACTGATTAAAGCCATAGGAAAGATTGCAATACCGAAGAGAAATCTAAGAAAACAACAATACATGGAGTGAAGGGTTTTTCAGTACTACTTACGCTACTAGGTTTCGACATCGTATGGGGTTTTTCAGTAGACTATCTACACGCTGAGATTCTAGGTGTTGTGAAATATTTATGGGATGTCTGCATTGAGACCAAAGTTATAACGGGACTAGGAGTTAGGGAGTTAAACTTAAGACTTCTTAAAATGACTCCTCCGCATGAAATTCACCGTCAACCAAGATCAATGAACGAAAAAGCTAAGTGGAAAGCTTCCGAATGGCGATCTTGGCTGCTATGTTATTCTCTAATATGTTTGCTGGCTCTAATTCTCACCGAAGTATTAGATCAAGATTTCAGGAGATGTTTGGTCATAGTGTGATGACCTTCAACATGCATAGTCTGTTACATTTAATTCAATCAGTTCGAATGACAGGACCTTTGTGGTGCACATCAACGTTTCCTTTCGAAGGTGCTATTTTCTATCTTAAACGGGCAATAACAGGACGTAAAGGTGTGTATGATCAGATAGCAAAAAGAACATTATTAAAGCTCACTTTCGATCATACACTCAAAAACATGCATCCTTGGAAGCGTGTGTAAATTTTTGCGAAAATATTTTTGCTTATCCTGATTGTAAAAATGCTGTTAAGGCAAGTGACCAAATACTACTTCTCGGACCTTTCGAACAAACTGAAGATGGGGCGCAACTATTTGATCGTTGTATATTCAAGTCATCAGTGTCTCATAGCACGAAGTATATGAGAACTAAAAAGACTAATGACACTTTTGTTGTATTGAATTCAAAAGAAATTCGTGAAATTACAGACTTTCAGTATGAAAATGGTAAAACGTACGTAACACTAAATTTGTTCAGCAAAGTTCCTGTTGATTTGCAGGTTTCTCACATAAGGAAAGTTCAACGCACTACTTCAGCCATAACAGTTCCATTGGAAAACATTGATAAAAAATTGATATATGTATGGAAGTCGGGGATTCTTTGTTTGTCGCCAGATTACCTAATACTGTTGAAATCCAGTGATATAATAATAATAATAATAATAAAAATATTAATATTGTTTGATCAGCAAATAAACTGAAAATTTTGTATTTCACATTTACCGATGAATTAAGACATGTAAAAATAAAAAATAAATTTCTTACAACACATCTACACCAAGCTTTATAAGTATTTAGTGACACAAAAATAATTTTAGATAAACAATGCTATATATTCGCCATATATACACATATATAAACGAGAGATAGGTTGGGACCGAATGAAAGAGATTGAAAGAAATAGTTAAGTGATCACAACGACAGAGAGATTAAAAAAGATACCGGTGAATAGATAACAAAAAGGTTGGGATAGAATTGGAGAGACGGAAAGAGATTGGTGAGTAGTTACATTGGCAGAGATTGAAAAAGATAGAGGTGGATAGACGAGAGATATGTTGGGATACAATTGGAGAGATTGAAAGGGATAGGTGAGTGATTACATCTACAGAGAGCTACAAAAAGATACAGGTGAATAGACAAGAGAAAGGTTGGGAATGAATGGGAGAGATTAAAAGAGATAGGTGAGTGATTACATCGACGGAGAGATTGAAAAAGATGCAGATGAATATATAACAGAAAGGCTGGTATAGAATTGGAGAGATTGAAAGAGATAGGTGAGTGGTTACATCTACAGAGAGCTAGAAAAAGATACAGATGAATAGACAAGAGAAAGGTTGGGACAGAATGGAAGAGATTGAAAGAGATAGGTGAGTGATCACATCGACAGAGAGATTGAAAAAGATACAGGTGAATATATAACAGAAAGGCTAGGATAGAATTGGAGAGACTGAAAGAGATTGGTGAGTAGGTACATTGGCAGAGATTGAAAAAGATAGAGGTGGATAGATGAGAGATAACCTGGGATAGAATTGGAGAGATTGAAAGAGATAGGTAAGTGATTACATATACAGAGAGCTAGAAAAAGGTACAGGTGAATAGACAAGAGAAAGGTTGGGGCAGAATGGGAGAGATTGAAAGAGATAGGTGAGTGATTACATCGACGGAGAGATGGAAAAAGATGCAGATGAATAAATAAGAGAAAGGCTGGGATAGAATTGGAGAGATTCAAAGAGATAGGTGAGTGGTTACATTGGCAGAGAGGTTGAAAAATATAGAGGCGGATAGGTTAGTGATTATATTGTCAAGGAGATTGAAAAGATATAAGTGGATAAACAAGAGATAGAAGAATATAGAGGTTGACAGAGGAAGTGATAGGAAAAGATATTAACGGCGTAGGCAAGAGAAAGGAAGAGATGAAGGTTGATAGACAGAGGATAGAAGGGGATAAAGGTGGATAGACAGCGGATAGGCTGCGATTAATTTTCCTTTTCTCTTTCTATCTTTGAAATAGAAAGTGATAGGAGTTTTATCCTTTCACTTCCAGCAGGAAATCATAATATTAGTAGAAGTCGTAATATTTTCCTCTAGTTATATAAAGTTTTATATAAATTACATATCTTAAATAAAATTCTACAGCTACAAATAACATAATATGTATGTTATTCTAAAAGAGTACAAGCATTTACTCTTAAATTATGTAAAATCTTTTATTATTAATAAAATAATAAACCAATATAATTATAACAAAATGAAAAAGTAATTATTTACTTGAAGAAATGATGTGAAAAGATTTGCTTCCCGAGCGTTTTCATAAGTATTTTTTGACGATGCCTTATTAATAAGTTTCTTATCAAGAAATTTTCATGAATAGGGTTTTTCTTTCACGCCGTTTTCACAAGAAATGTATTTTTTCACGGCGTTTCCACGAGTAAAGTTTTTCCTCGCGAGGTTTTTTAAAAGTTTTTTTTCGCAGTGTTTACTAGAATATGTTTTTTATTACCGCCATTCAATTATGCGGGTTTTCTTTCACAGTATTTATACAAGACGTGTTTCTTTCACAGCGTTTACCAATATGTATTTTTTTACAGTGTTTACTTGGATATATTTTTGATACGAATAAAACCAAGAATACGAATACCATCAAAAAATTATTTAAAAAAAATTTAGAGATATGTCTTTAGCGCATAATTTGTGTAAATTGATCTTCTTTCGTATCTTGGATAGTTTGACAGCAAAATGGATTTTTTTATTACTTTTGTATGGTTAAAAGCAAAACCGTTGGCCAAGAAATGCTGGTCAGTGAACTTAATCTTTTTTTTTAAGGCAGCCGTTGCTTACCATCGCTATTACTTTTTTGATGTTCGAGATGTTAATTAACGTTTGCGGACTTAACAAAACAAATAAATTTTTGCTCTTTATGAACTATCGAGAAAATTGAATTGATCTTCACTATTATTTTAAAGTTTTAATTTTAAAAGAATACTATTTTAAAAGGCCCAGATAAATCTATCCACACTTTTTAATATACATTTTTATATTAAATCCATTTCTGTTTCGATTATATTAATTAGAGCTACTTTCAATAAATATACTAAAATCTCTGTCAAAAACTGTCAATAATTTGCTTTTTTTTAAAACAAAAAACATCGCGGTAGACATGAACCTATGTTTTTACATAGGTTCAAGTATAGGTCTAAACCTGGGACCGACGTGGTTTTTTCTCCCGGTGACTTTGACCATCTCTTAAGAAAAGACCAGGTTTTTTGGGAAGTGTGCTATGTGGGTTACTTTTTCAAGAACCTACAAGATTGTCTGAACAACTTTTCGAATATCGTTTAAAAAATCGGAAATACAAGTTTTAATCGCACAAAAAAAAAGAATTATTCTATTCCCATGCATAATAAGAAGGTATTAGTTGTATGTTAAAGCTGTAATTCGCGGTTTTCATTAAATGTCGACGTTTTGAGGCGTCATGAATCTAGAAAAAAAGTTTTTACGTCGGTGCCTGTCCACCTGCTTCCCCCTTGCCCGACACGTTGGAAACAAGAATGTATGTGACCTGAGTTATTTTTAGGACCAGTCATAAAGGTGCTAACAACACGTGCACAGTTCTCCCGGTGGCGACCGACGTCCACATATGGGGTCTTGCACAGTTACTCCATGTAAGGTTGTCCGTCACTCCTGTCTTTGTCATCGTCTTTATACCGAATATATTTCGAAAGGCTAATCTGATTAGATTGTGCATCGGCACTGTCGTCAGCGTGACTTAGCGACAGATAAATTTAAATTTGGGAATCGACAGTAACCCTCTCGATTCTGAGTTTATTCAATCGATAATATAAATTATACAAAACTCCTAGCCTTCTGCTCTCAAGCAAGATAGTGTTCACGCTATCGAGTCTGGACTTAAAACTAAGTTTCGATTAGCAAATATTTCCGTTCGGTTTATTGAATGGAATCTACTGACTTTTCGAGTACTCAGTTGGACTCTTGCGACACCTCCCCCCTTAGGAAAAAACTTAATAGAGAAATTAAGTTTATACATCTCTCAATCTCTGAACCCTGGCACAAACTTCATAGTTTAAATAGGGTTGGGCCGTGTAATTCAGTTAATGAGTCGATACTTTATTATAACAATTACTAATCAATTTTCTTAAACTAGCGATAGCACATTCTATTATCCCTTTCTTGTAAGCGAATACTAATACAAGAATTAATATAGCTATATACCCCGTGTATTTTAGAGAGTCATAAGCCTTATCAATCCATTTTGTCTTAGATTCACGGTGTATAATTTCGTTCAATTGTTTGTCGAAGTCCTTAAATCTAATTCACAACGCATGCAGTTTGTCAGGGTCAATCTGTTTTTCTTTTACGAGTTCCAATGCCAAATTTTCTTATTTAACTTTATTAAGAGTTTCATTAATTGTAAATTCGGTCTTTGCAGTTAGAATCTCTTCCACTTCGATTTTATCGTTATATCTAGCTGGCCAAATGTATTATTTTTTAACATAAAATGTACAAAGTTTCTTGCTCATTGGCTATTCCTATCCAATCTTGATTATTTTATGATTGCATCGACAAAGTGTTAGTTATTTTAAGTATTTTGGTTTCGCATTTTGATGAACTTCCTTTAGTCAATAATTTTATTAAACAACTACTTCTTATCTGAGTAGAATTATCTGGATTTCGTCTTTTACTTATTTTATAATTACTCAACACTTTTATGGATTCTACTTCAAACTTGTCTACTGGAATAAACATAGTTTGCATTTTTTCCAATAGAATTAATTTTTCGTCGATTTCTGTAATTGCATGTACTAACCAATTACTCATATGAATAGCTATTGGCCTTATTATTGATTATAATTTTTCTTCTAATATTGGTGTATTTATAACAATTAATGATCGCTTTGATTGAAACTGGATTCTTATTTCATTAATAACTATTAACGTAGAAAAGTATATTTCATCAAGAGGAACCGGAAAGTTATTAATATGCTTTTGCTCTATAAGTGAAAAGAATAGTGTTTTTTCAGATATTATATTAGGCTTTCCATCAGTGAGCAAACTTTCCAATTTTTCTTCTAAATCTTCCTGTTCGTCAATAGCAGTATTTATTTCTAATAATTCTTCTTCTAACGCTAAATCATATTCAAGTTTCTTAGTTGAGTTTATATGGCTACCAAAATTATTTTTGATATAAGTTGTTTGATGTTTCAAATTTTCCTGTAATCGCGATTCTTCACTAATTCCATTTAATATATAATTAGTTTGATTGTCTATAGTCGTGGCTATCTATCTATTTAGTCATTAAAAATACTCTGCGTCTTCTGCGTCTAAGGTTCCTATTAATATTTTAGGTGTTTTTCCTAATACATCAATAAGCCCTCGCTTAACTCGCTTTTGACCAGTCATAAAAAAAGTGTTTTCTATTCTTTCTTTCAAATCATGACTTTCCTGCATCAATTTTCTAATAAATCATTTACTTTTACAATCATTATCATTACAAGATCTCAATATAACATTTAACCCTATATCTATTACTTTTTGATTATCATTAATATGCCCGTAATCTAATCCTATTATTACTTTCCAATATTCATGATTAAGTTTTACATTGCCCAATCTTTCCAGGTAGACTACTTAATTTTTCTCGAGCTGTAAGATAGAATACTTATCCGCTATCGTTACTGTCATCGATATCACTTGAACCAGAAGGTTCACTAGTGCCGTTTCGGTCTTCATTCTGAAAAAAGAGTTAAATATCTTTTCTGTAATAATTTTTCTTTCTCAATCCTTCCTTGACTTCATATGAGGTAAAGTTAGATTCATTAGTTACTAAAAAAGGACCTTTCTAAAAAGCATCTAAAGGGGTTTGTTTAAAATTTCTATCTAAAACTAAATAGTTTATCTTTCTAAAATCCAAATTATCAGGATATGGCATTTGTGAGTTTTGTTTGACTTCCAGATTTCCCTTAGCAACTTCTAGTTTGTTTTCGTGTATAAGTTTTCTTGTTTCTGTAAGCGAAATAATTGTTTATAATGCTTGAGGTGTATCGTACTTTGTGTTTGGTTCGTATCCGAATTGCAGCTCGCGCGGAGTGAACCCGGTGTTACTTTTGACTGTTGCATTATAAGCCAACATGACACGTTCAAGTTCAATGTCCGCATCATCTCTTGTGTCAAAGTGCCGAATCATCTCTTTGATAATTTTATGTGAACTCTCGTTCTTCCCATTACTTTGTGGCCGGTAAATTGCCGTGAATGTGTGTTGTATTCCTAACATTGATTGACAGTCAAATTCTTTTACATTATCTGTTAAAATCAAAAATGGTTTTCCACAATATTTTATATGGTTAGACCAGAGAGTTTGAATTACTGAGCTGGTTGATTTGCCTTCAAGGGTTGATCTTATTGTGTATCGCGTTAGGTAATCTTGTAATACTAGTATATATTTATTACCATATTAGGTTTCTTTGTATTTTTAAGTATTTCTTGCGGTATTTTTATTTATTTGGCATTGAATACAAGTTTTAATGCATGTTTAACGTCATTAGTAATATTGGGCCAGTTATGTTTTCGTCTTATTTTCTGTAAGGTTTTCTTGTCAAAGTACTGCTCTCCTAACAGTCCTTCATGTGCTTCTTTTATTCGTTAACTTTAATTGTTTTAAAACGTGAACAGTTATTTTCTTTCCTTCCCAGTTTCTGGCTGTGTCTCTGTATAATTAATAGTTTGAGTACCCTTTGGCGCAGCACCATTTTTCATTATAATTTGATGCGTTTTGTAAATTGTTGTTTTCTTTGGTTGAAATTTAGTTTCTTTGATTAAAATATTAATTAATTTCTGGAAATGTAATAATGTTTGTGGATCTGATTTTCCTGTTAGAATTAATTTCCATTTAAAATCTTGATTCTTTAAGGGTTTTGTAGTATTTGGATTTCTTTAAGGGATGGTTTATTTTTAGTGCTAACGTAACCCTTTTTGTGATACTTTTTTCCTGATGCTACCTTTAATTATTTACTAGGTTTTTCTGATTCTTTTGAATTTATTACCATTTATTACCTAATTCTTCTAATTCGTCACGAGTTTTTTTACGCTTTTCTAATATAAATTCTTCCTCGTCAATCAGGGAATCAGCGCTCACTCTCTCTTGTACCATTTTTTTATACCTGGTATTAACAAAAATTCGTGATCATTTGTAATTTTTTTCTCTGCTCTATAAATAAATTGATAATCGCAGGAACTTGTTTTTATTTGTTCGCATGCCATGTTAATCGTTGGTATTCGCAAGAGCGCGTCAGCGTTAGTATTATTTTTTCCTTTTTTATAAACGATTTGATACTCGAATTCTAACAAGTTGAGTCTTTAAATTTACGTCCACACAAATATTGTCGGTAATGTTTTACAGCCCATACTATCGCGAGAAGTTCTTGTTCTGTAGTCGTACAATTTTCTTCAGCTTTATTTAAACTACGTCAAGAAAAGGATAGAGGTAAATCTATGCCTTTTTCATCCTGCGATAAGACTGCGCCTAAAGCATAATTAGAGGCGCCTGTGGTTAATATAAAACCTACATTCCAGTCGGGATACTGGAGGATTGGTTCAAACATTAAAGCTGTTTTTATTTTTCAAAAGCATCTATTTGTTTTTCTTTAAATTCAAATTTAACTTCTGCTCTTAACAGGTTTTTTTTAAAGTTTAGCGAGTTTGGAGAAATCTTTTTTAAGTTTAGGTTTAGGTTTTATACCATGTTCTGTAATAACGTGACCTGAATATTCTAACTCGGCTCTAAGATACTCGCATTTGTCTGGCTGAAGCTTAAGTCCTACCTCGCGCCAGTGTCTCCAGAACGTGGGATTTTTCGGCCCCCACCACTCTTCCATATGGGAGGAATACATTCTCACGCAG
>JAAAKG020140177.1:0-12171 GCA_010014905.2 Druon quercuslanigerum | reverse complement strand
GTTAAGGAATAGGAAGAGGGTGAATGAAAAAATGTAAACCCTTAGGGGACACATTAGAAGCTTCCACTAACTAACTACTATCGAGGTGGGAGATACACATGATAAAATAGCCTTAACGCAAAATGACAAGAAACAAGAATTGCTACAGGTAATAGCAAAACATAGAGGGATTTTTTCAGAAGAACTGATGTGCATAAAAGATGATGAACATGAAATTCGATTAAAAATAAAAAGTCGGTAGTAAGAAGAAAATACTGAGTGCCAATAGAAAAAATACCGAATGTTCAGTCAGAACTTATGTCGCACGTTTTTTAAATGATATAATAGAATCTGCGCACGATGGATCACCGGAAGTAAATCATAGAATAAAACAGTGTTGAAAGTTTAATGCATTTATTTTATATTATTTTTGAGAGTAGAGCATATCAATTTCATCGAATTCCTTTTGATACGCCTCACAGGAGCCACCAACCATTCGCAGCAATGGACCGCAAAATTCCGTCCAGGACAAGACACGAAGTTTGTCACTAACCACGATGCGCCGACATGACTCAGTGCCATTTTCATCGACGAACATAGGTGCATTCAGAAAATAGAAACCACAGCCACCTGATCCAGTGGTGTTGGGCCATCAGGGCCCAATACGTTTACAGACTGCCGCACAACCAGAATTCCTGCAAGAATCTGTTTCGCAGATTCAAGTTTCCCAACTCACTCCTTCACGAGTTTGCTTCCTTCATCCTGGAGCACGATAACCGTTAAGCGTGAGTTATAGCTGGCGCATGGGCCGATTAATCATGAACGCTCGGATTTTATCACTTTCAGCTTTCACTCTCGAACTTCTTGAGGTTCTTAGCGCTCCTGCACCTCGAACGCACTACGATCTCTTGCCTCGAAAATTGATCGAAGTTCGAAGTGAAGCTAACTTCTGATTTTCTTCGGGTGCCATACCTTTTAGCTCTTATTCCTGAACTTATTGGGTTTCCTAGCACCCAGCGCCTCAAAGTACTACTTGTCGATACCCAGGACCTTTATGCACGGGAATTAATCCGCGCTAGATGAAGGCCCGTGCCATCCGGCGATGACTCGAATCGGAGCTGCAAGAGTTCGTGAACTACATACTGTAGCAATGTACTGGATTACTCAAGTGAGTATTATTACAGGGTGCCAAATACCGAAGAGGATACTAGCTTCATTAAGCCAAAGGCCTTGGCCATGTTCCATCTAAATGACACAGACTCAATTCCTCGAAAAATGTTGTTTTTTAAGACTGCTGCCAAAATCTTATACAGTGTGTTCCATTAAGTTATTATCCTGTAATTCTCTGGGTTGGGCAACTTGCCTTTTTTCGGTAGTAGCATAGTGCATCCTGACACCAGCCACTACGGAATGGGTGTGCGCTATTTTAAATATGAGGTGAATATAAGGGCCGGATGTTGGTATATAGAAAGAAACTTCTTCTACCAGAAGTTCTTGATATCATCTCGTCCTGCAGCGCAAAAGTTCTTCGAATCCCTCAGTGCTTTTTTCACCCCTTCAGCACTGATTGGTGGACATTCGTCCTCAGATGTCATAATGTTGTCGCGAAATTCTTTGAAGCTTTTGTGAACTCCCGTGTTTTCGGGATCTTTTCAATCCTAACCACGCCTCGCGACCGTGAGATTGCTGAATGCAGTCTGTAACGGACTTAATACGATTATTCGGAAAAACCTCCTGCACCTTGAGGAAACGGAGTGACCCAAGAACAACCGCCATCTGCGTGTTGCCCACAAGTGTCTTAGCATCTTGTTGACACGCAGGGATGCTTTTTAGGCTAATAACAGTTCAAAGCTTGACACTTTCGAGAGTTAGGGTGGTTTTCTCAGCTGGTGCCGAAAATTCTATAACAAACATGATTCGTTTCTCGATGTCAAGGAGATCTCTTTAGGTCTTTAGTGTGAGCGTGTAGTTGAGCTTTATTAAGGCTCATGCGGTAAGAGTGCCAGAGACGGTAATAAAGCATTGTTAGTGCCGCATTATACCTTTGGATCTATGTCTTTGTCGCATGAGTTGGCAAACTAGATAGAATGTGGCGACGGTATGCTAAAGTGGAAATGACACCATTTTGATATGCCATGATGAAACCCTACGTGCTCGAATTCAATTAATGTGATTTATGGAAAGCTAACGTTAGATCACGCGACATCTACTGATCCTCCACATTTCGGTGGAAGATACCGAGCATCCTTTTGTCGAGGAGCTGTTCACGGAAATTTTCCTCCTGCGCTTTCTTAATCCGGGATTTTAAGAGTGAATACTCGAGATATGTAAGATTTGATGATATATCTTGCTTACTTTTGATATAAAAGTCAAAGCCGCGTGTTTCACTAGCCTCCTCTACCGCTTTATATAGAGAAGCTCTTTTGTCCTCTTGTTCGTGCTTTCTAAACATTTTCAGCAGTGGGTCTCGTCCATTTGGAGCGACCACCTTGACGGTATCAAGTGTAAAGTAGCGTAACGGAAAACTTAAGGCACATGCTTTTGTTCGTATGCATAACCTTTCGTTTCCCGATATCAAGAGATCTCAGTTTATCCTTCGTTCATGGAGCCACTTCAAATAAATAGAGTAATACTAGGACGGTAAGCATGTTCTTTCCAGACACATCATTCTTCCTCAGATTCTATAAGGTCATTGCACAGCACCTTGAAGCGATTTATATTCTTTGAGTCTTCTTTCAGGTAATGACGAACTTCGTAGACTTCTCTTCAAAATGCTTCAAAATGCTCTGGTTTAGGCGGATGTTTGAGAGTATCTAGAGGGTCCTTAAAGAATCGAGATAAGTCAGAGAAAAACTGTTGTTGTTCTTGGACCCACCTCTCTCTCTACTCTGGACATCTCCTAGTATCATATAGTACCCGTATTCTGTCTAGCATATGCTGCCTGATGGTCAGCAGCTTTGACTTGTTCGGAAGATGATAACGGATCCGCAATTTGAGAGCGGGCTATGGCACCTTGCGACGAAATTCCTGCCAGGTCTATCCTTATGGCGAGTTGTTGTATTTGTCTTTTGGAGAAGCCATTCAGTTGTCAGGATTCTGAAGAGGAGGAGGACGAGGAAAAGGAGGAGTAGCAGAATAGAAAGGGATGACATTACTGCACCAAATTAATACCAAAAAGTTTACGGTATGAAAAATGATTACTTTGTTTCAAGAAAGGTAAGCATAGATCACGCTTCAAATTTTGTACAAAATATTTTTAACAATAAAAAATACAACTGTCATCCAACTACATTCTTACAGTTCTTCTAATTGAGAAACTCTTTTTTATCCTTTTATTGGTAAAAAAATACAAGTTGTTTCACTTTTATTTGATCAGAAAAGTGTATACGTGCCGAAAAGTGTGCATAAAAAAGTGCATAAGTGTATAAAAGTGTATACGAGCGAAATTTATTTTGTACAAAATATTTTTAACAATAAAAAATACAACTGTCATCCAACTACATTCGTACAGTTCTTCTAATTGAGAAACGCTTTTTTATCCTTTTATTGGTAAAAAAATACAAGTTGTTTCACTTTTATTTGATCAAAAAAGTGTATACTTGCCGAAAAGTGTGCATAAAAAAGTGCATAAGTGTATAAAAGTGTATACGAGCGAAATTTTCTCTTCTGAAAATATTAATCAATGTACATGAGTCACTGAAGTTTCACTGATTCTCAGTGTCTTTCTTCTTTGGATTTATATTAGTGTACAATCCATTAGTAAATTAGTCGAATTTCGTCCAAATCGTCTGGCATTTTGTTGTAATTTATTGACAACATGACATTTAATGGTTCAATAATATTTCAATATTGAAAAGTGTAGAAGAATCTCTACAGTTTACTTTGGAAATAGAAAACAATAGTACTTGAATTACTATTCTCAGATTAATCTAGTCGGAAAATTGGATCATAACTTAGACCAATTAATCATTAATTTTCATCAAAATAATTATCCACTACCGTTAATGTCGACGTATGCGATTACACGCTCTTGCTTGTCTTAAACCTGGTTGATGAATGGTAGTTTGATGTCGGAATACGCCAATACAGGCGATGACACTAAGTACGTTTTCAGAGTCTGGAACGCCTCTTCCTCCTTGCCCCGCAAGAAAAATTATAATTTTTCTTAGTTAGACGAGTGAGTGGCTCACAGATTCGAGCTTAGTTATCAATAAATCGCCAGTACCACGACGTAGCCACCACGAATCTTCTTACTTGTTTAACATTTCTGGGTCGAAGATATTCAAGTATGGGGCGGACCTTGTCATCGTCTACCAACAACCCATCTTGATTCACCTTGAATTCCAGAAACTTGGCTTCAGTTAAACAGAACTTACACATGTCTAGGCTGAGTCTAATTCAAGCGTTTAAGGGTCCGCTCCAACCAATACAAGTGCTCGCCAAAGGTGTCAGCTACGACGATTACGTCGTCTAGGTAGGACTTGTTCAAATCTAGGGTTGAGATGTATCGAGCGCAATTTAAGCGGTCCAAGATTTCCGCCATGAACTGAATCGGATATGCATCTTTCTTCGACACCTTATTAACCCGTCGAAAATCAATACACAGATGGTAATTAATGTCTGATTTACGGACCATTACTGGTCTGCTTAACTTTTTACGATTCACCCAGTAATGAAATGATTTTGTATGTACCAGGATCGCCCTTGTTTGCGGGACCAAATGAAAATTTTATGATTCGCTCGTCAGCCAACCACAACTGCTTATTTCGCAAATCAAGAAAAAACCAGAAATTTTCGGCAAAATCCATGCATGTTACGCAAGTATCAATTAGCCCAGGTATGATTTGGAATTAGCTGAATGGGTGGTTCCTGATAAAGTAGCTGGCAAACACACCTCGCTAATGACAGACTCAATAGTGCCATTAGCCATCATGACCGCGCGTGCCTATGAATGATCAATCTTATAAACAGCCGAACAGAGTATCTGTAACCCTACTGATCCCAGATACGTTCGCGATAAGCCTGTTTTTACCAATGAATGGATTTTAGAACCCCCTATCTCTATAGTGAAATAGGGCCTCGAGTTGGCACCAATCCCTGATAGACGATCAGGTCTAGTTTCATCAGAATATTTAATGAGTAGCATCTTCGTCCCGTGAATATCTGAGAGTCTGGTAAGTTCAGCACTCAAAGTTGGATCAGATTTAGAACGAGATAGTGATTTCGAAGAATGTATGGAGAAATGAGTTCCTATATTAAATTGAGCGACTAAGGGTGGGGAGGTCTCCGTTCCTGCTTCAAGAGTTAAAATTGATTGATTAAAGTTCACATCAATTTGAGTTTCTGAACGTAAGTTTTTCGATGACTCAGGTTGAGTTTCAGAAGGTAATTTCTGGAAAAATTCAGGTGTAAATTCAGAAGATGACTTCTGAGTAAATTCAGGTTGAATAGTTGAAGTTGAGGGGGTTCACTCAGGTATATCATTAATAGCAGAAATGAGGGTCTGCCTTGTTATAAAGGGAATCGCGTCGACCCTGAGACACTCCTTCTTTAGTGGTTTCCCTGACAATAAACTGAATCACAAGTTCGCTTGTTCTCGCCATGTTTGCCGAAATGACGATTTGACGATTCCTCCAACCATGGTCGGAACCACCACAATCATAACAAGGTGCTTCGACTTTTGGTTGGACTCTCCGCCCTGGAGGTAGACTCGCTCTATTGAAATAAGGCTTATTTGAGACCTACGCCGAACTCGCCTGCCCATGATTATCGCCTCTATTGGTATTCGGACTGGGATTATTATTGCTACATTTCTCACCATTAAAAGAGTTAGGCTCATCACGTGACGAGGCCCTGGGCCCTATTTGGTCTATCAACTTCACCAGCACACTCACCAAGGACTCTAGTGTGGGGTTCGCCTCGCTTGATGTACTACCACTGGTATTTCTACTATCTGGCCGTTCTCCTTTACCTAAATTCGTCGCTCTTTCCATTTCTACTGTAAGAAGCATTAATTGATTATAATCAGAAAACTCGAAATCTCGAATAGATCTTTGAAGATCAGGTCTGAGATTAAGGTGGGCACGGTCCATCTGCTCTTTCATGGCAACCGGCCGTTAAAACTTCAAGACGCCAATGATAATTGATGTATCCGTATATCATTAGAAAAGTTGTTTTGAAATGCTGCCATGCAGGCCAGGGATGTTAATTATAACGAAACCGCTACAAGGGTAATTTCTCTAGGATGAATGGAATCTCTACCATTAATTCCTTAACCTATCATTAATTCCTCGACCGGAGTGGACAGTAGATTGGGATTACTATGCGGGAGGGGGAATAGCCCCTCTTGGCTGACTAGGGTGTGCAAAATTGGTTTAAGACCGTGGCAAGGCGGAGTAAGACATCTCAATTGTGGCCGGCGAGAAACATTATCCAGCCATGAGCCTGATTAAACTGTGTTCTGAATCGTGAACAGGAATTTATTCGGTGTTCAGACTCCACTATAGGCCAATAGGCTCGATGCTGTATAACTGGTCAATGTCATCACCTCCCAATGCTATTCGCTGGATATTCAAATAATCTGCGAGCGGCCCCTAATCATTCATCGTCAGGGTCCGCCTCACTACCAATGCACGACCCCATTCCTCCCATATGGAGTAAAACTCGACCCACTACTTCTTCAATCGCCCCCTGTAGGTCGACTGAACGATGCGCGTCGTCCAAGTTCATTACAGGTTCGTATTCTGGAGGTTGGGACACTTCTGGTATCGAAATTGTTCTTCTTAGGGATCGTATCATCCGAGCCCGTAGAACTTCCACGAATCCCGATATGTCCTTCCCCTATCACTCAAGTATCGTCTGAGGTCGTCCTCAGACATGGGTAACACGTAGGGTGGGATGTAGATGTACAGAAATCACAGGTAATCAATTTCAATGATGATAAACAATATCAATGAAATTAATGCTATCATGTCCATGGTTCAATATAATTTAATTAAAATTATTCTAGCGGGATACACTAATCTAGGTAATTTTTATGTTTTGAAGCCTGAGGTGAACTTGAGTCGATTACTGTGTTCTATCCCCACAATAGCTTTACGAATAAAAGGAACGGCAGGTTAAGTAAGAACATAAGAAATGGTATATATTTGCCTATAAGATACAAAACTAATTAATCCTAGGGTGTATATGTAGTACGTGTGTGTTTGTGCGTGTGTGTGTGCGTGTGTACGGCGGCAATCTTAAACGTAAATGTAGTGTGTTCTTCGGGATACAAGATTTGTGTGATGAGTGTTCGTGTCGGCGGGCAGTGCGGTGTAAGCGGTTGCGAAGTGGGAAAAAGAATGCACAAGCAAAGCGGACGTACTGGCGGGTTCAATTCGGCTCCTATATAACACAAAGAAAAACGGTGACCATGTCTGTTTACGAAACAGCGATATGAGTGCGTAATGTTGGCACAGTTCATGGGAAGGCCTGACGGGTTTCAGGGGCCCGCAACGGGTGCGGGTTTCCGTAGGTCAGGGTGGTCGGTTTGGTCGTCGGGACGCTACAGGTAACGCGGGCAACGTCTCACGAGAAGCCTGGCGGTGTTCGTAGGAGCGCCAGTCGGCCACCAATCGTGTCGGCTACAGGGAAAGCACGAGGAGGTGAGGCAGGTTGTCTGGTCGCCTATTGGGAGTGTAGGAAGGCCAAAGGAGCTGCACCGAGGATAGATCCCCGATGTTACTCGGGTCGCCGTACCCGAGGATCTCCGCGTTATCTAGTCGCGGGTCCTTTTCATGCTGGAGTCGCGTCCGATGGTCTGATGGGGTTCGCAGGCGCTCTATTCGGTCTGGAACAACGGGGATAGTCGGGCCGTGTGGAACGATGACCTTTGAGTTCTTGGGACAGTCGTGCCATGTGCAAACGGGTATAATTCGACACTCCATGGCTAATATTGTAAATATAGTAATTTAATATGATTTGATTTCGCCCCTTTCGTATGATCGGCTCCAAGGAGATCAACATACCCAAGGCACGTTCCTGGTCACGGTGGGCCATGGGCGAATTGTCCGAAAATTTTCATTAAACAGGTAATTGCGCCCTATTGTAGTCTAAATTTTAAGGACGAATAGACCATAAAATCTTCAAATAGATAGGCAGTTCGGCCTCATTTATCATCTCGCTCTTTATTTAATTTTTTTTGTTTATTCTCTATCGTTAAGGGATATTCTTAAAATGTACCTAGGAATAACTCAGGGCGAAATGACCACAAAGTCCGGCAGTGGACATGCATTTCCGCTAAAATTATCTTCTGCGAAAAATTGCAGGCATTAACGTCTATATTTGTCGGTATCGTTCGAGGGTTTGTGGAGACATACCCCCCCCCCTGTAGCAGCAGTACGGTCCCATCCACCAATCATCAGCCAGCAGTCAGCTAACCCTATCCGCCTCTAATCCAGTGGTTCGGATTCGAACTTCGGAAGAATTCGCGCCAAAGGAGAATGGTGTACAGGCGGGAAAGAAGGAAGGAAGTGAGGAGAAGCGAGAACAGTTAGGCAGACCAGCGGTGTGTGGCATCATCTGTCTCTCTCTTGACTGCAGAGAGTCCTATCTTGGTTCCCGTGCGTTAGTCCCTCTTTCTCTCCCCCGTTTTTCGTAGGTCTTCTCTCACAGTGACCGACACGCCGGGCACGCTTGTACTCAGTGCCGCTTTGCAAGCCCGAAGTGTCAGTCACCACCATGCAATTTCTTCCCTATCTCATCTATTCTTCTTGCGGTATCAAGGTAGGACCTAAGTCCTTTTGGTTTTTCGTTTTTTTTGTGATAAAGCCAAGTTTTTCTTTTGTTTGTTCAATCTGTCAGTACAATGTCGGGATTTCTTGGCTGGATCGATATGATCCGTAATTAAATTTAAAATATGTGTTTAGTGGACTGGTCCAATAATAAGGATTTCTGTTTATCATGTTAACTATTTAGTTTGGAACTGTAAGTACCTGACATGGTTTCTTTCTCGATCTTTTATCGTCCATATTTTTTTGACATTCCCTGTGATTCCCATCCATCCTCCCGATCCTTCTCGCCCCCATCTTTCTGACCCCACCCCCCCCGGTCCGTTTCTTCCTCCTATCCCAATTTCACTCACGTTAATAACCAAACCCCAATTTGTTTATTATATCGCTCCCACCTTGTCCCTCCTATTTATATGTTTGCCGGCCTTCCTTTTTTTTGTGTACGGTTACCGTAAGGTGGCCACTCCACGCAAGCATAATGTCATGTTCACGTCCCTTTACGAAATGATTATTGTTGTCGTTATTTCCGAATCTAACTGTGCCTGAATGTGTCAATGTTTCTTTTGGTTAATTTCTCGAAATTATGACAGTTACCCGGGAACCTTTTTAAACTAGTAGTCACATTCTTTTTCGCCTCTTGTTTTTTATTATCTTAAAAACTTGATTCATCCTGAATATTGTACCTCTTATTGCTATTATAGACATTTTTTCATAAAAATATCTTGCCAAATTTTATTTTAGTACCCACACTCCCTACTTAAGAACTGAACTAGCGTGCTGGGAATATTTAGGCCTTTTGATTTAATTTACTTTTTTTATCGTACCGTTTATTTTTTAATCGCAATTTGGTATCGTGCTCTTTAAATTGGGGTTAGAACGTATGTAGGGTTTGCGGTTTTCAGGACTGCTTCTAAGAAAGCTGGCGCCCAATCGTACGTAATTTTTTGTTGTTTTCCTTTGTAGGAGGCCTATAGGACCTTGTATACTTGCAGACAAATGGCCGCGTGACAATACGTACATGTGTGTGTGTGTGTGTAAAAAGGCAGGTAAGATAGATCATATAGATCCAGATACAGCATTTAGATGTTTATACTTTTCTTACCTTCCCTCTGTCCTAAACCTCATAAACAGGTAGGGGTGCACCTGTAGTACGAGAGCGACTCGAGTCAGGCTATTTGCCGATCCGTGCGAATACGGAAGAGACGAGGTGTCATCTCTTCCCCTGCGTGAGGCCACCATCGAAAATAAAAGGTGTTATCCTTTCATTCAGTGCCATCGTGCCTCTCTTTTGTATTACGGTCATTTGACTAATTCCAATTGCGTATTCTGAAATACTCTTTTCAAAAAAGGTCTTCTTATATAGACACCCTGTTAAAATGAAAAGTTCATTAAACTTAGAAAGACGACCGACCTCTGAGAATTGAAATAGATAATAAAGAAAGAATTTTAAAGAGTGACCGATTCCTCTCTATTTTGTGCATTATCTGCGGCTTTTAATATTAAAATAATACATATTTAATTACGAGTTGAATTGAAATTTATTTTTATAAAATTGGAATATAATTTAGCTCAGGGCAAAAATATAATGTACCTTAGCATACATTCATTTTATTGAATAATTTTTTTTAACTGTAAAATAAAAAATCTCGTTCTTCCTGCATGCGAAAACACAATTTTACAGTAGCTAAAAACCACTAGTTACAATGTGTGTGTGTGCGCGCGTGTGTTTGTGTGTGTAAACATAACATGTCTACAAAATTTGCTGCCCCCCCCCTCCCGCCCCTCTCAGGGCACTTTTCTGGTTCTGCGCCTGATTGAGACAGTGCTCTGCAAAAAGTCATGAGCTCGAAGGGGAAGTTTGCAAAAGATCGGATTAATAAAAAGGCTTGATTGACGAATCAGGTGCGAACCAAAGTACCTATTTTAACATGTTTGTGTTGAAATTTATAGGGAACGCGATCAGATCACTACTGGCGGTAAAAATGAAGTTGAGAATCTCGTAACAAATCGAAATTCAACCTTTCAAACAAGTTGAGCTCTGGAATTGAGTCTGAAGGCACTTGCCCATATTCTGGTAGAAGTATGTGGATTTTTGGAATTGTAATAATTCCAAACATAGCTTGTTCAAGAAAGTGTTGCGCTTATTGCATTTTATTTCAAAACCTTTTGCTGTCGTGAGGAATCCGCCTTTTCCGATTTAAATTAAATTTAACAGGGTGTGCATCATGTTGTGTTTTTTGTAAAGCCTGAAACAAGGGCTAAAAATATAGATCTGACATACCCGTGTACATAAATTTGACACCTATATCGCTCAGAACTCAGGTTTTAAAAACTGTTCTAAAAATCGACCAGCAGATACCCCCAAGAGTGAAAAATGCCTTCGTCGGTTTTAAAAAATAATGACTGCTTTAATCATCATTTAACACCCGGTTCATACTGCGCTGGAAGAAAATATGTGACACGTTGAAAACTTTCCCCAAGTTTTCATGCTTAGCAAATATTAAAAGTGATAAAAATCATAGATATGGGTTCGGTTTTTGTCGGATGTGCAAGTGTGATCGTTAATACAATCACGAATACTTTATGAAACATATACGTGCTCGTCTGGGTGGTAATGTCACTAATATTTCGGAACCTGTGATTTTTATTTCTTTTATTATTGCGAATCGCAGCAGGGAGATACTCGCGGGTGATGATAGCATTAATGAGCAATATATTAATCTTTGCATACCCCAACAGGTGAGATTTTATAGATTGTACCCTTTGTCCCGTTGTAGAGTATAAAAAGATTATTTGCATTACCAACAATGTTAAAGAGTTTGATTGTCAATTTACTTTCAAACACCGGACAGGGCATAAATCTACTAAAATAATAGATAATAATAATAGATCAAGCGAAACGAGGTCGGCAGTTACAACAAGCAAAATATCCTTACGCCTTTCATACACACTATAATTTTTATCCTACCTTCCTTGAAAACAAGCATGTAAAGCAGGTAAAGGATTTTTCGTATTCTTGGAATAATAAAAGCCTACTTAGCAGAAGGAAGATGTTGCAGTTTTTAAAAAGATAAACATAACTTTCTCTATCGGGCGTGAAGTTTCATGTCGTTCGAGGGGGGCCGGACAAAATATGTACATTACATACCTAGTGGCGAATGGCGGAGATTACTGACTCGCGTGGTGCTACCCTCGCTTCGCTCGGGCCAGCAGCTCCACACTCGTCAGTAATCTCCGCCATTGTGCCACGAGACATGTAAACTATTTTTCATAAAAAGCGCATCGAAAATGCGGCTTCGAAGCCTCTTGAGTGATAGAGCAATAAAACAAAAGCTTTAACAGTGCACGCTTTTACACACTTCGAGGTTATGTTATGTGTGTATTGGTTCATGGTTGGCATTATTGATGCGCGCGCGCGCGT
>JAAAKG020140176.1:0-12171 GCA_010014905.2 Druon quercuslanigerum | reverse complement strand
ACTTTTCCGAAAAGGGAAGAAAATCTCGGAATTAAGTTCTAGAGTCCATGTTAAGAAAATTATAAACAATTTTGACTTAAAAAGAGCACAGGGGATTGAAAATCTTCTGAAAAAGCAAAAAAATCCCTGAATAAATTTCCAAAGTCAAAATTTACCAAACTATAAATAATTTTCGTTAAAACCGAGCACACGGCATTGTAATTTTTTCTTAAAAGCGAAAAAGTATCTGAATAAACTTCCAGAGTCGAATATAACAAAATTACAAAAAATTATAACCAATTTTGGCTGAAGACCAGCTCAAAAGATCTGAAATTTGTCAAAAAAAGTTTTTTTGTTAAAACCTAGCACACGGCATTGTAATTTTTTCTTAAAAGCAAAAAAGTATCTGAATAAACTTCCAGAGTCGAATATAACAAAATTACAAAAAATTATAACCAATTTTGGCTTAAGACCAGCTCACAAGATCTGAAATTTGTCAAAAAAAGTTTTTTTGTTAAAACCTAGCACACGGCATTGTAATTTTTTCTTAAAAGCGAAAAAGTATCTAAATAAACTTCCAGAGTCGAATATAACAAAATTACAAAAAATTATAACCAATTTTGGCTGAAGACCAGCTCAAAAGATCTGAAATTTGTCAAAAAAAGTTTTTTCGTTAAAACCTAGCACACGGCATTGTAATTTTTTCTTAAAAGTGAAAAAGTATCTGAATAAACTTCCAGAGTCAAATATACAACCAGCTCACAAGATCTGAAATTTCAAACAAAGTTTTTTTGTTAAAACCAAACACATGGAATTGTAATTTTTTCTAAAAAGCAAAAAAATATTTGAATAAGCTTCCAGAGTCAAATATAACAAAATTACAAAAAATATAACTAATTTTGGCTTAAATCCAGCTCACAAGGCCTGAAATTTTTCAAAAAAAGTTTTTTTGTTAAAATCGAGCACACGAAATTGTAATTTTTTCTAAAAAGCGAAAAAGTATCTGAATAAACTTCCAGAGTCAAATATAACAAAATTAAAAAAATGATAACCAATTTTGGCTTAAAACCAGCTCACAAGATCTGAAATTGTTCGAAAAAAGTTTTTTTTTGTTAAAACCGAGCACACGGAATTGTATTTTTTTCTAAAAAGCGAAAAAATATTTGAATAAGCTTCCAGAGTCAAATATAACAAAATTACAAAAAATATAACTAATTTTGGCTTAAAAACAGCTCACAAGGCCTGACATTTTTCAAAAAAAGTTTTTTTGTTACAATCGAGCACACGGAATTGTAATTTTTTCTAAAAAGCGGAAAAATATTTGAATAAACTTCCAGAGTCGAATATAACAAAATTACAAAAAATATAACTAATTTTGGCTTAAAAACAGCTCACAAGGCCTGACATTTTTCAAAAAAAGTTTTTTTTTCGTTAAAACCGAGCACACGTATTTGTAATTTTTTCTTAAAAGCGAAAAAGTATCTGAATAAACTTCCAGAGTCGAATATAACATAATTACAAAAATTGTAACCAATTTTGGCTTAAAACCAGCTCCCAAGATCTGAAATTTTTCAAAAAAAGTTTTTTCGTTAAAACCGAGCACACGAAATTGTAATTTTTTCTAAAAAGCGAAAAAGTATCTGAATAAACTTCCAGAGTCAAACATAACAAAATTAAAAAAATTATAACCAATTTTGGCTTAACCAGCTCACAAGATCTGAAATTTGTCAAAAAAAGTTTTTTCGTTAAAACCTAGCACACGGCGTTGTAATTTTTTCTTAAAAGCGAAAAAGTATTTGAATAAGCTTCCAGAGTCAAATATAACAAAATTACAAAAAATATAACTAATTTTGGCTTAAAACCAGCTCACAAGGCCTGAAATTTTTCAAAAAAAGTTTTTTTGTTAAAATCGAGCACACGAAATTGTAATTTTTTCTAAAAAGCGAAAAAGTATCTGAATAAACTTCCAGAGTCAATTATAACAAAATTAAAAAAATGATAACCAATTTTGGCTTAAAACCAGCTCACAAGATCTGAAATTGTTCAAAAAAAGTTTTTTATGTTAAAACCGAGCACACGGAATTGTAATTTTTTCTAAAAAACGAAAAAATATTTGAATAAGCTTCCAGAGTCAAATATAACAAAATTATAAAAAATATAACTAATTTTGGCTTAAAACCAGCTCACAAGATCTGAAATTTTTCAAACAAAGTTTTTTTGTTAAAACCAAACACATGGAATTGTAATTTTTTCTAAAAAGCGAAAAAATATTTGAATAAGCTTCCAGAGTCAAATATAACAAAATTACAAAAAATATAACTAATTTTGGCTTAAAACCAGCTCACAAGATCTGACATTTTTCAAACAAAGTTTTTTCGTTAAAACCGAGCACACAAAATTGTAATTTTTTCTAAAAAACGAAAAAATATCTAAATAAACTTCCAGAGTGGAATATAACAAAATTATAAAAAATATAACTAATTTTGGCTTAAAACCAGCTCACAAGATCTGAAATTTTTCAAAAAAGTTATTTCGTTAAAACCGAGCACACGGAATTGTAATTTTTTCTGAAAAGCAAAAAATATCTAAATAAACTTCCAGAGTCGAATATAACAAAATTACAAAAATTATAACCAATTTTGGCTTAAGACCAGCTCACAAGATCTGAAATTTGTCAAAAAAAGTTTTTTTGTTAAAACCTAGCACACGGCATTGTAATTTTTTCTTATAAGCGAAAAAGTATCTGAATAAACTTCCAGAGTCGAAGATAACAAAATTATAAAAAATATAACTAATTTTGGCCTAAAACCAGCTCACAAGGCCTGAAATTTTTCAAACAAAGTTTTTTTGTTAAAACCAAATACATGGAATTGTAATTTTTTCTAAAAAGCGAAAAAATATTTGAATAAGCTTCCAGAGTGAAATATAACAAAATTACAAAAAATATAACTAATTTTGGCTTAAAACCAGCTCACAAGGCCTGAAATTTTTCAAACAAAGTTTTTTTGTTAAAATCAAGCACACGGAATTTTAATTTTTTCTTAAAAGCAAAAAAGTATCTAAATAAACTTCCAGAGTCAAATATAACAAAATTACAAAAAATATAACTAATTTTGGCTTAAAACCAGCTCACTAGATCTGAAATTTTTCAAAAAAGGTAATGAAATGGAACTTTTTATGCTTCGAGAGACAACATGATAATTATAAACAATTTTGGCTCAAAACGAGCATAAAGAATAGAAAATTTTGCGGAAAAGCAAATAATCTCATTATAAACTTCCAGAGGCAAAAAATTATTCACTTTCGCTTAAAACCAGCCTACACGATTTGAAAATTAGGAAAGACCGAAAATATATCTTTATAAACTTCCAGAGACAAAATCAATAAACAATTTTGGCTCAAAACAAGATAAATCTATTTTAAACTCTCGGGATCAATATTATGAAAATTATTCAGTTTGGCTTAAAACCAGCCTAAAAGATCTGAAATTTTTCAAAAAAGTGGAGACAATATCTTTACAAACTTCCAGAGTCAAAATTAATAAATTAATAACCAATTTTTGGTTTTTGGGGCCCCGTTTAGGCTTTGTTAAATTGAGTTTTTTTCAAAATGTTTGGAAGTATTTAACAGTGAACGCATATGGCTTCTCAAAAATGCAGTGAAATTGGACCTCAGAAGGTTTCTTTCGTGATTTTTTTCCGGAGAAGAAAGGTTACTTTCGAATATTTGGAAAATTCATTGACTCATGAGGAATTTCAATTCTGGATTCCTGAAAGGTATTTCAAAAATTTGTAGAAAAATTTAGCGAATTTGAAAGAATTCTTTTTCCATGGTTTAGATGGCAGAATAACTAAAATTTTAGTTGAGCTTACTTAAATCTAGTTTACGGGAAAATCAGAACCAATTTTGGCTTAAAATCAGCTCACATGATCTCAAATTTTTCAAATAAGCTAAAAAATCTCATTACGTACGTCTCGAGACTACGTTACCAAAAATATAAACAATGTTTACTTTAAAAAATCAAAAATCTCTTAATAATCTTTCAGAGTCAAGGTTATGAAAATTGTATGCTTCAGCTTAAAGCCAGCCTACAAAATCTAAAAATTAAACAAAAAAGCTCAAGAATATCTTTACAAAGTTGCAGAGTGAAAATTAATATTAAAAAAACAATGTCGGCCCAAAAAAGCAAAAATATTTAAATAAACAAACTAGCAAAAAGTACTTTATAAACTTCCAGAGTCAATAATTAGGAAAATTACACACTTCAACATAAAATCAGCCTAAAAGATCTAAAAATTAATCTAAAAAGCTAAATAATATCGTTACAAAGTTCCAAAGTCAAAATTAATATAAAAAAAATAATTTCGGCCAAAAAAAGCGAAAATATCTTAATAAAGTTCCAGAGTCAAGATTATGAAAATTATAGACTTCAGCTTAAAATCAGTGTACAAGATCTGAAAATTAAAAAAAGCTAAATATTATCTTTAAAAAGTTCCAGAGTCAAAGTTACTACAAAAAAACAATGTTGGATAAAAACTAGCAAAAATCGCTTTGCAAACTTCCAGAGACAATATCATGAATTATGGTTTTGATTAATAAACACAAATTTTTTTTTTAAACCAGCTTAAAAGAACTGAAATTTGTTAAAAAAATGGAAAAATATCTTTATAAATTTCCAAAGTCAAAACTAATCAATTAATTAACAATTCTGGCCCAACACGAGCAAAAATCTATTTATAATCTTCCAGAGTCAAAATAATTAAGAATTCTATACTACAACTTAAAATCAGCCTAAAAGTTCGGAAAATTAAAAAAAAGCCCAAGAATATTTATTCAAAGTTCCAGAGTCAAAAATAATATAAAAAAACAATGCTGGCTCAAAAAAAGGAAAAATCTCCTAATAATCTTTCCAGAGTTACCATAAATTACAAAAAAATAAATTTTAAACATTTTTTTAAATTTCCGGAAATTTATGAATTTTTTTGTTAATTGACCATAATTTCCAAAAATTAAACTGAAAAATTTCTATAAATTTCCGGAAATTTTTGATTATTTATGGTAATTTTACAAATAAATATCGTAACTTACCATAAATTACCCAAAATTTAACTTAAACATTTTTAGAAATTTTTAGAAGTTATTTTAAAAGATTGGTAACCTATGGTAATATTAAGGTAATTTTTGGTTACTTACCATGAACTCCCAAAAGTTCAATTTAAAAATGTCTATAAATTTCCAGAAATTTAGGGGAAATTTTTAGTCAGCAATAGTAGTTTACAGGTAAATATGGTAACTTACCATAAATTACCCAAATTTCAATTTTAAACATTTTTATAAATTTCCAGACATTTTTAAAAATGTTATGGTAATGTTACAGGTAATTTGTGGTAAATTACTATAAATTACAAAGATGCAATTTTAACAGTTTTTTTCAATTTCCCGAAATTTATGACATTTTTTAGTAATTTATAGTAATAATCACACACAATTTACCTTAAATTGACCAAAATTGAATTTCAGAATGTCTATAAATTTCCGGAAGATTTTGATTATTTATGGTAATTTTATAGGTAAGTATGATGACTTACCATAAATTACCCAAAATTTAATTTTTAACATTTTTAGAAATTTCTGGAAATTTTTTTAAATGTTTGGTAATCTATAATAATATTAAGGTAATTTATGGTTACTAACCATACACTGCCAAAAATTTAATTAAACAATATCTATAAATTAAAATGAAAATTTACCCAATTTTCCAATAACTATTCAATCGTTAAAATTGTGTTCCAGTCGAAGAATTTAATTTTTTTATATCATTTTAGATTTTAGTGAAGTTTAATATTGTGAAAAAAATAATCAGTTGGTAGTTAAACAATCAGTTAGCAACATAAAAATCGACGAACAATTTTTTTCATTGCTACTTTAAAATAATACATAATTTATGTTTTTCTGAAAATTATAATTGTTAATAACATTTTGAAATAATTTCAGAAAAGTTAAAATATATTTGTAAAAATTGAACTCAGATACTTATTCCATTATTATTCAGGTGATAATTAAGCATTAAACAATCATTTTCGATAAATAATTCTAATAATTGTTATATTATATTTTCTTTAAATTTAAAACAGCATTTCTATACGTTTAATTTATTAAGAATCTTCAAAACTCATTTTGAAAAATATAGAAATTATTTATTTATAATTTTAAAAATTGTACGTTTTGAAATAATCTGAAAGTAAATAATCAATTCATGTTACTTAATTTAAAACATCTTAAATTGAATCTTCATGTAATTTAATATTGCTTTTAAAAGTAATTAACAAAAAATTAATTAAATAGTTGACAACATAAAAAGCCTCAATCAATTATTGCAATTGAAAAAATCAAGTTATTTTTAATTATATACATATTTTTAATTTTAATTTTAATTTCTGAATATCTTTATTTCGCTTGAAATAATTCCAGAAAATTAAAGTTTTAACAGAGTTAATTATTAAGTATTCAATAATTTCAAAACTAAAAAAAACATTTAACCATTATTTTAATTAAAAAGTGAAAGAACTTAAAGCTTAAAAAATTATGTTTATTGAAAAATTTAAATAATTATTACTTTCATTATTTTAGGAATTCGAACTTGTCTTTTTTTAAATTTAATTAATAATAAGCTTTTAACTAATTCTTAAAAATAGACATTTTAGCCGAATCTATAAATAATTAATTGATGAGTAAACAATTTTTTGTAATGGAGATATTTGAAACAAAAAACAAATTTTATTATAGAAATAATAGCCAACATTTGATTACATACCCTTGATGCAAATAATCAATTTATCTGACTTAATTTAAAACAATTTATGTTCAGTTTTTCAAACAAAAATCAAACAGACAATAGTTAGTTAATAAGTTCATAATATAAAAAGCAGTAATAAATTATTTTCATTGAACATCAAAATAATTTTTACCCTATATTTTGTTTGAAAATTTGAAGTTATAATAATAATCTAAATAAAAATAAAAATTAAAAAATCTTTTTAAATAATTCCATAAAAACTTGAAACATCTTGATACATAAATTTGAAGATGGAATTCAAATAATTATTTAAAAACATCGAAGATATTTTTAAAATTATGAAATTGGAATAGGGAAAATTATAAATATAAATAAAATTTTATTATACAAATCCTATCTTATATTGAATAATATAACCTCAAAGAAAATAATAAATTTATTTTCTTAGTTAAACAATATTAAACTTTAATCTTTATTTAATTTAATATTGCAAAAAAATTAATCAGCTAATAATAATTAAGCAATGAATAACGTAAAACGCATTAAATAAATTATTTTAATTGAATCATATAAATTATTATTATTTTAGATATATTTTTTTCCTAATCTGCACTTTCCTTTCTGTTGCATGGATTTAGTAATCAAAAAATAACTAATTAATCACTTTTTCACTTTTTTAAACCGTTGAAACCTTTCACGCACCCTCTACAGGCACACTGGTGCGAATCGGGATTTTTCGCTTTCGAAGCTCGTTATCTCGTAAAAAATTATAGATACTTTGAAGAGTGGATACACTTTACTATGTAAAATTTTATGGACAATGGAATGGTGATATTCAAATTTTGAAAAAATATAACTATTTAAAAAAAAATTTTATATTAAAAATAAAGAATCTAATATTTTCTCATGCTGCGTATTTTTGTAGTTGAAAAAATAGAGGGAATGAAATATTTCTTTGGCAATCCTTTCCTTCTCTAAAACAGAAAATTCGTCATCACCCACATTAGCTGAGCAGCTATCAACTCCATCAGACGCGACTTGTAAGAAACCTTTTCGTACAGTGTAACTAGTGCGTAAATTACACTGACGATAGTCAGTTTTTTTTACAATTAATGTGCATAGTGCATACAATATAAATACGTAATTAATTATGCAAATTATACTTATCTATACACAAAATAGAACTTCTATACTGAGAAAATCACTGTAACCACATTTTTAGGCACACAAGTGCGAATTCGCACCAACTCTATCCGACGCAGTAAATGTATTCGTCAATTTTTCCATAACAAAATTAATTTGTCATAATAATAAATATTATGTAATAAATGAATAATGAACTTACTGAAGGATTGATGAATAAATTAATATATAATTAAGTAATTTGAATTTGAATTTGAATTGGTTACCGTTGAATATTTTCATAGTTTTTCTGTTTAAACTGCGTTTCTCACTTTGCCTATTTTTTGTTTTGAACTCTTCAGAATGTTCTTTTCTAAAAGTAGCACATAAAGAAGCTCGCCGATTCGTTTTATTGTATCTACTTATACTTAAAATATAGTGCATATTTACATAAAATAATGTGAGTACTATATTAAAAATTGAATTGAACCGCTTCAAATTCCTAACTTTTCAAGCAGAAATTTGGATTTTCAAAAAGATACATGAATTTTCAAACAAAAGGATTAATTTTCTGCCAAACAGTCGATTTTTCAAAAAAATACATTAAAAAGTTGAATTATAAACTGAAAAAGATCAATTTTCAAACAAATAGCTGAATTTTGAATTAAAAAAATATCACTTCAACGAAAAATGGAACAGCTAGACTTTTAGTGAAAAAAATTATTCTTACACAAAAAAACAGATTTATTTTTTAAACAAATTTAATTTAACCTTGAACCAAATGGTGTTGTTTTCAACTAATAAGATGAAATAATTACTAAAATGATAAATAGTTAATTGCTATACTTGAATTTTTAAGCAAAAAAAATGGATTCTTACACAAGACGATTAGTTTTCAAACAGTAAAATTAATTTTCTAGTCATAAAGACGATTTTTTAAATTAAATGTATGAATTTTGAAAAAAACAGTTGACTTTTTAATTAAAGAAGACGTTCTTTTAACCAAACAGTTAAATTTGTATACAAACTAATGAATTTCAACTAAAATTATCGATCTTTATTTCGAACAAATAAATTTTAAACAAAAAGATGAATTTTTGAGAATTGATTTCAAATTTGAACAAAGTGTTTTTATTTTTAACCAACACGATAAATTTTCTACTATTTTGGACCATGTAGACAAAAAAATTAAAGTCAAATTTGAAAGTACACGAATATTTAACAAAATATTTGCATTATCAAATAAAAATAAAACAAATTTTCAACCAAATAGTTAAATTTCAAACCAAAAAATATCCTCTTTCTAACAAGAATGGAATAGAAGAATCCTTTTAAATACGATAACAAATCGAAAAAAACAGAGAACTCGAAGAGTGAATGGATTTTAAGCATGACTTAAAGCATAATTTATATATAAGGTATTTTAAGGCTCTTAAGAAAGTTGAACACCTAGGTCACACTTGAAACCAGATTTTAAAAAACTCTTTTATTTTTCTTGCAACCAGCAATCTAATTCTACTAACAATCCCACAAATGGTTCTGCAAAAGAAAGCTAGGGAGAATTCTAAATATAACAAGGATTAAAAAAGCGACTATTTGTAGAGCCCTATAAAGAAATAAACACTAATATTAAAAACATGGGGTCATCAGAAAATTTTTTCAGTAAAGCCTGCCCCAAAGTTTAGAGCCTATGCCTTTTAAATAAGGCTGTCCATTTTTTTCTCCACTTGAAATGTAGGAGATCACTGTAAAAACTAGGATTCGATTTCGGACTTAATTCGGTATTATAATAGTTCAGGCAACAAAACAATCCCACTTCAGTTAGATCCACCAATTTAATAAAATAAGATCAATTTGCGGATTGAAATAGGCTTGAAATGAGAATCATCTGTCAACAAGCAAATCTGATAAAACAAATTCTAAACTGTCAAGTTCAGAAACCAACGTAACCCCGAAATGACATGGATAGTATTCACTCAATGCTGAAAGTTTCTGTCCGTATCATCTGGATGCTACATTTAAGAATTATAAGTGTCTAATCCACACCCGGAATGGTATAACCTAAAACATTCCGATCTCTAGTTTTTTGATCTATTTTTTGCTTTTGTGACATTGAAGTTTGGAACAATTGAAACAATGCACCCTCTGAATTAATTTAGTTCGGTATCTCGGATCATTTATCAATATGGAGTTAGCAAACTAAACAAGACAGAAACTGGTAATAACATAGACTATTTGTGAGATCATATTAGTACATCCAAAAAAGGATTCCGGATAAAAATGAATGCATAGTTTTTACTGTGATTGCTGGGTCGTGTAGTATTCATGAATATAATTTTATTTTAGAGGATAAGTAAAGGTGGCTTCTGCAGCAGAAACACACGTCTGGCAATATCTTTGGTAGCTTCTTGATAGCTTTTAGCACTTCTACCATAATTTTGTGTTTGAAAACTCTGGAGACATGGTGTTAAAAGCGTTGATTTGCTTCCTCAATTTTGGTTTTTGGTTGCTGAACCAGACCTTAAGTTTGCTTACTGTAAACCAAATCCTGAAAGAAATAACTAAAAAAACTTTATAGGATCATTGATAAGAAAAAATTTTTTCTCAACCAAATCCATCATTGTGTGAACTAGCCTCAAGCTGGTCAGGCTTTCTCCTTAGAGCGTTTCCAGGCTCACTTTCAGTTTGGGAATTATCACTACTACTACCTCCTTTAACAAAAATAACACACCAAATTATTAGACAATGAACGTAGCAGTATTTAAATTCTGAATCTAAATTAATGAATTGTAATTTTCGATGCAGAATTTCTACAGAGATAACTTTTTCTTCTGAAAGTGAGTGCTTACAATGAAGGGAGTACCTGGTTTTATTGGTTGTAATGTAGAGTACCTATCGACACAAGTGTTTTAGACGAGCACACGCCAGATGTCAGATGCTAAAGATAGGAATCCCAACTGATTAGAACCTTGCTAGCCGAACCTAAAACTAAACTGAAACACCGGAGAAATTAGAAGCTGGTCACAAGAATGTAGTTCATTGACATGTTCCATCCTTCCCGAGGCTAAAAGGAAGGACGATGCGGAACGGAACAAACGAGCCAAACGATAATTTAAATTTAACTCCATCAGGTCTGGACATACGAATTCCCTCGTGACCTGTCAACACTAGAAATCTCCTTCGGGAGATAAAAACTGCCTGCGATTTTGGAAAGTGATGACATCAGTTCAGGAAGCTAAACTGATTGACAGCTTCCATGGAATATAAGTATAGTCGGAGAAGAAAGATGGGATCGATGATCATCATATAAACGTATTTCAGAAATTTAGATAATGTTAAAGATTTTAAGAATGTTTTTCTAGTCACATATATTTCTAAAACCAATCCATCATCATTAATGTATTAGTTGCAAGGAAAAACAATCCCCTAATATTCATAGATAAGGAAAACAAAGGAGTAACAATGAAAATAAAGGGATTAGCTGTTTGATTATCGAGTGATGGCAAAGGAAAAAACAATTCCTCAATATTTAAGAATGAAGAAAAACAAAGAAATAATAATGACAACAGCGGGATTAGATATCATAGATGATGATGCTTAATATTTCGCATTATAGGTTCGTGCACATTATACAAATCGTAACAAACCCTGTTTAGCCTCGAATATATTGTGGATCACCTGATACAGATAAACAGCTGATATCGATGATGGTATTGAACATTACAACACTACATCCTATAGTCTATTATGTCTCAACACGAAATCTAATAAAAAATTTGGAACATCTTTTTGATCAATCAACAACAATTGTTATATAGGAAGTAAGTGAATTGAAGGGTGCACCTAAATCAATAATAAGTTAGGTCTAAACTAAGTTTATAGTAAATAATACACACATAATTCCCGTTAAACCTTGACTCTCTTCTTCTCTCCTCCCCTTCTGCCTTTTATTTTTCCATGTCATTATTTTTAACTATATCATATACTCCCCCCTTCTGTATCTCCTCGACATTCAGCTCTTCACCATCTACCTCCCTCGTTCTTCTAATCTCCTCATTTTTCTTCCGTGTATCTGATCTCTAAAATGAATCCTTAAAAAATTCCCTCCATTCCTCACTCCCTATCCAGTGTCTCCAGAACGTGGGATTTTTCGGCCCCCACCACTCTCCGATATGGGAGCAATTCATTCAAACACAACGTGTCGGTGAGTCGGCTCTGCTACATGTTGCGTAGGCCAGCCTCTTGTAGAGCCGAAAATGCACGAGCATGAACCC
>JAAAKG020140175.1:0-12171 GCA_010014905.2 Druon quercuslanigerum | reverse complement strand
TCCAAAAAAATATTCAATGAACTGAAAAAGTGAGTCGGTAATATAGGTATTTCGCTGTGTCGCATGCCCTTAATATTTAAAAAGGGGGTTGTAGTTTCTGTAAATTGAGAAACCTGAAAATGGTGCTTCAAAGCGAAAAAGACACAAAGAGTTTCAGGATTTAATATCTTCACAACAAAACTTAAATAATGGTACTTTTTGTTTTATTCGTAAAAAATCACATAAAAAATAAAATCTTAAATTTCTTGAAAAAAGACAGCATTTATGAAAAGAAAATTATTTGAAAAGAGTTTTTTACTCAAAAATAACAACAAATTTGGTTATTATTTGTTGATAGGGCGCGTAGTTTTTGTTTTAGATCCAAATATAACATTAAAAATAACATTCTGTTTACCTTAACGATTTATACGATATAATATAGAAGTGTAAATTATGCACTTCTATAATTTTCAAAATTCAAAATTACAACATTTCAAACTTACTACAATTGCCAAAAATTAAAAAAATTGCTGACATTTTTAAAAAATTTCGAAATCTACCAGAACTTAAACATTTTTTTCAATAATAAAAATTTCCAAAATTGTCAAGTTGATTTTGTAATGAGAAATATCATGTAGCGAGCAGGAGAAATTACGCGCATGCGTACTTGTGTTCGGATCGCGCATGCGCACAGGATCTCAGCTTCGCACGTGCGCACTCGCTTATGACTCGTGCTTGTGCTTTCATTAATATATTCTTATAACATCGACAGTTTAGGAAATAAGAAAAAAAATGTTTTCATAAAACATATATGAAGGTTCCTTGAGTGATAAATCTACCTGACGTAAGAAATTATGAGATTAGAAATCGTTGTTACACCACTCAATTGTTAAGAATCTAGAGGGTGTCACAGAAGTCCCAGAATTTTAGAATATTTCTTCAGGTGAAATATATTTCAGGGATGCCAATGTCATTCTTCAAGTAACTTTCAACGACGAATTCAATGGTGATCTTTGCATTGATCTTGATGATGACTTTCAAGGTTTTTCAAGGTCAACTTTTTTGAGAAAGGAAACCCCTTTTTTTAAATCAGCAGCCTATAGAGCGGGGAATTTTACTTTGATACATTCCAACCTTGACGGTCGTGTACATACTTACTATCTCTAGCTGAAAGATTATTATTTTATTAATCTATCGATTGCCCATGTACAAAACGGGGTTTCTAAACGAGAAAATGACCTTAAAATGACCTTGAAAGTCATAGTCAAGGCCATGCTCAAGGTCACTAGTAAATACTCCTTGTTAAAGTTAATAACTTTGCTCCTTACGAAAAAAATTGAAAAGCATCTTGTCCCAGAGGTTTTGCTTCGGTTCAAATGACCTTAGAGTAACCTTCAAGGTTACAATTTAACAACGACCTGGGTACATGTTTTAAACGTGAAATTTCCCGTTCTGTCGATTACTGCTGTAGAAAATAGGGTTTCCATCTAAAAATAAAGTTGACCTTGAGGAAACCTTGAATGTAATGGTCAAGATAAATATAAGGGTCACTATTGAATTCCTCGTTGAAAGCCACTTTATGAATGTGGTTGAACCCCTCAAATATGTCCTACCTAAAAAAAATATTCACCCGTCTCGAGACATTTATGACGCCCTGTATAAGACCAGGCGACCCTTGCGAAGTTCTTCAAAAATTAGCCTTGAGTATTCTATCGTTGTCTTTAGTCGTGTCTGGAAACAATGGAGATCGTCTTTGTATTTTTTCTCTTTTTTATTTTGTCTAATTTTAACAGTAAGTATACTTTAAGTAATATTATTAATTACAAATATTGCGTACATAATTTCATAACAAAAGGATAAAACTATAATCAAAATTGTTATTCAAAGAAACGTTTAAATGTAAATTTTCATCTAATGCCACGTTGCCAGAATTAAATCTTGCAACATATGGCAACAAAAAAATTACATTTGACTTCTATTCATTTTTGTTTAAATTAAAATTTATAATAAAAAAGTTGTACTAGATCATTTTTTAGAATCAAAATTTACATTTCGTGAGACTTTTGCGCATTTAAATCTCGTATTATATGGAAATAAAAAATGACGATTAAACATAAGATTAATGTTAAGCTTAAATTTGATTTTTATATAAATATGTTTATTGCAACATTAATAGTTACAAATACGTATTTGACAAATGCTTTTAATCAAAATATTCGTTAAGTACCACGTTTCTAGATTGAAATCTCGTTACATATGGGAATGAGGAAATCACGATTACACATTAAATTAATAATAACCTTCAATTTGACGTCTATATAATTCAGTTCAATCTGACATTTAATATTAATAATTTGTATTACAATAGGTTCTGAAATACAAATTTCCTTTAAGTTACACCTTGCTGGATTAAAATCTTTTAACATATAGGGATGAAAAGTGATGATTAACGAGATGGTCTACTGAAGTAAAGATTCATCAGACATAAAAGAAAAAAAAGTCACCTCAGTTATTAAATTTTTATGCCAAAAGGCGAATTTTCTGTACAGGAATTGAATTTTCAGCCAAAAAATATGAAATTTAAGCAAAAAATAAATGTTTAACAAAATAGTTGAGTTCTTTTAATTAAGGAGATCAATTTTCATATAAAAGTACAAAGTGGTTTACTAAAAATTTTCAAACAAATTATTTGAATCGTCAAGCTAAGAAGATTACTTTTCAACCAAAAAGTTACATTTTTAATTCAAGAAAGATGCAATTTTTTACTAAAAAGAAATTAATTTTGAAATCAAAAAGACAAATTTTCGTAGAAGAAGTTTGAATTTCTATCCCAAAATGAATGTAGTTTGACATTTTAACATCAAAATATGAGATTCAAACAAAAAGTAAATTTTCTATAAAGATACTTCGGTTTTCAACTCAGAGACATAAAAAAGACAAATATTAAAACCTAATTAGTTGAATCTTCAACGAAGAAAAATCCAGTTGTCTTTTAAAAACCAAAATATGAATTTTAAACAATATGTCAATTTGCTGAGAAACAGTTGAATTTTCAACCAAACAGTTGCATTACAAACCAAAAAGTATAACTTTTTAACAAAATTATTAAAATTTCAAACAAAGAATAGAATTTAAAACTAGACAGATCATCTTCAGGTAGAAAGAACTAAAAAACGGAAATGTGATTATAAGAAAAATAAATTGCTAACGACAATATTATATCAGGGTTAAAAATGCACTATTTTTTTCTCAATGAATCCTCAATGAATATGTATTTGTACTGCAATTTTCTAATGATTTTTATATCATATTTTTTATTTTGAACTTTTCTTTCCTAAAATACGATGTATTAATAAATTTTAAAACTAATTTAAATAGGCATAAAATTTTAGTAAAAAAATAACAGCGTATTAACATACATTGACAAATAATTAAAACATAATCTAAATATAATTTCGAAGGATGGATACATGCCTCTATTTTTTCATGATGATCTTCGTTTTTTCTAAAACTCTGCGGTTTCCAATTATAAAAATACTTAAAGAATATTAAAATATAATTATTTGTTTAAAACAAATTTTATTCTAAAAAAAATTGTTCTAACGATTTAGAGCCATAGAAGAAGCCGTAGAAGCCATAAAAACATTTATTTTCTAAATTGAAAACAGTAGAGTTGTAGAGAATGTTTTCCCGGAGAAAATAAGAAATCAGTTATTAAAAAGCAATCATTTTTAAAAAAATGGTAAGAAGCGACGTTAAAAAAATTCATTTGCAAAAAATGTGCCAAAAAAATATTACTGCCTATGCAATTTCAAGAAAATTGTGGTTTCTGTGGGTAATTGTAAAGAGAAATGTTCAAAGCCAACCCGATACAAATTTTTTTATTCATTAAAAAATAGCTTTAAAATTGAAGAAAAATTTGTATTGGAACAAAAAACCACTCCCTCGAACCAAAGAAATTTCATTGAATGAAAGAAACTAAGCATTTTAAGGAACAATGAAAAACATAATAAACGCTAATAAAATTTGATAAAACGAGCTTATAAAATAGACCCAAATCTTGATCAAATTACATAACTTTATATTTTTAACAATAGTAGATAAGTAAGGCCTTTTTTGATCAAGATTCCTTCTTTTTCGACATCGAGCTCATTCCAAAACTAAACTGGTTCAAGTCCGTGCTTAGTATTTTAGAATATTCTGGATGACGTCACAGAACGATATTGTCACGTCTCTCAGAATATTCTAGATACTTAGCACGAACAAGAACCACTTCTGTCATGGAAAGATCCCGATGTCGGCAAAGTAGAAATCTTGGTATAAAACGTATCTTACTCATCTATTAAAAACAAATTACATGACTGAAATAAAGGTTTTCATATATTTTTACTTTTTGCTTAATCAGTCGTCGAATTAAAAAATTAGATCACTGAATTTAAGGTTATATCAGTAAATAGTGCACAGCTCTATAGACATAAAAAATATTGAATTATTTTTAGGGGTAGAAGTAATCTCAAAAATGGTAGGAGAAATAATTACCCCCCCCCCCCCTTAAACTTTATACATTTACGGAACTTCGGTACGAATAACCGGATTTTTGCCGTACATGTGGACACTTCGTTTATAAGACTCTTTTCTTTTATTTACAAATTTCATAATTTATTTAAGGAGATTTTCTTTACATATTGACAGCTGTATTTTCATAAATAATAAAATCGACATGTTTTCACATTTATTTAGTAATTTTCTTTAATATTATTGTAACAAAAATTATTTTGTAATATTTTTGACGTTTCTTTGCGAGTAAGGACAACTTCCTTCCGCCATAACATTTCGGATTCAAATTTTGTGATTTGTTCAAACTAACAAGAGAAAATTACACGTGCCGTAAATGCGGTGAAAAACTCGATTTCTAAAAAATGTGTAACTTTTTAAACATTAATTTATCAAACATTGCCCGAAATGATATAATTTTGAAAGATTCGGAAATTAAACCACTTCACTTTTAATGTTTCAATATGTGCTTTCAATTCAAAATTATGCCATTTTAAAAGATTTAAGTTTGAAATAATTTAATGCGGACAGTTCCAAGCAGAATGCTAATGAACAAGATACAGCATTTTTTAATTTAAAGTTTAGAAATATTTAAAATCGAGAAAGTCATAAAATTGTTATAATATGAGAAACAACTTTAATTTTTTAATATAATAAACTAAGAAGGTGAAAGATTTTTCTCGTGCCTGAAAGTGAAAAATGGCGTAAGGACCTTGATTATTCATTATTAATTTACAGTCTTATTATATTAAATTCTTCTATTTTTACTTTTCTTATTTTTATAACCTTTTTAAATTATATCATTTAGTTTTAAATAAGTTTATAACATTATACTAAACAATAGGATGTTTGTCACTTTTTTGTTAGTTTTTTTAGGGAATATCTAGACTAATTAAATTAGTAGATTTTTACTAAACGTTAGTACCGAATAACTTTGGGTAAATCCAAAACAAATCTCATGTAAAATGTTGCGCATGAAGCCCCTGAAGATGTATAATTAATTAAGAGTCTTCTGATCCACTGTAATGGATAGTGTTTAAAAAGTTCTCATTTTTCCTAACTTTGTTTAGACAAGCAGAAGGCGGTGTTTTGAAATTCAGGAAAGCTTTAACACGCTTATAATTTCAGAATATGACCTTCTTTTTGTTTTAAAATAGTTAAAAAAACGTTCCTCATTTAGTTATCATATTAAAGTTTTCTATTTTGGAAGTTATTTATGTTTATAACGTTTCTAAAAGTTTTATATACGAAACTGAATAATTAGATTCTCACCAAAAAAGATAAGATATTAATTTTACGTAAAAACTAGCCATTGCGGATTTCTTTCTAGTTTTTATTTTACCCTTAAAAAATAAGATTATAAGTAAAAAGTTAAATTTGTTTTAAAGCGACAAAAGTTAAAAAATAAAAGAATTCAGAAACAAAAGTTGATGAACCAAGCAAGAGATACTTTCTTATTATTTTTTTGCTGATCATTTTTTGATAGGGCACGTAGTTTTTCTCATATTTGAAAAAAATTGAATTCTTAGAAAAATGATACAAGGTACAATTAAATGTTTAATAACACAAATCTTTTTTTTATAGGATCCGCACTGTTTTAAATTATAAAATCAAGATAATAAAAATACATCTGTTTTAATATCAATGCATATTGTCAATTACAATAATATAAATTTATTGAAATGATATATTTTTTAGGCTAACCGACAAGAAAAATTAATGCAATATAAAGAACGAATATTAAAGTATTCATGGAAAATAAAATTTTTAAATTACTCTGCAATATCTGAGTAAGTAGTCTTAGGCTGAGGTACATGAATAAATGTAATGTACATTGATATAACAGAGAGAGTGTTTGATATAACCTAATGAGCTTTAACGAAATTCCTAACTAAGTACATTAAATGTATTATTCACCATTAATTATTATTTTTAGTTAATGAGTATCTATTGCAGGATCATTATCTACTGTAAGATGGTTTCCCCTAAAGTCTGATATTTGGGCGCGCGTGACGACTTTTTAAAAATTGCTCAATTAAAAAAAATGTTTTTCTTAAACATGTATCCCCACTACTCAATTGTAAAGAATTTATAAACTAAAAGCCGTTCACGAAGTTCTTCAAAAATGAGCGTTGAGTACTCAGTCGTTGTCTCTCCTGGAGCGTAGAAACAATGAAGATCGTTAATCTATTTTTTCTCAGCGTGACTTTGCTTAAATTTACCTGTAATTATACCTTAAATTATATAAGCAATAAAAATATTACGTATTGTATTATGTATTGTATTCAAAGAAGTTTGAATTTCATAATTTTGTATGTCATAATTTTTTGTAAATCAAACATTGCATTTAGTAACACTTTGCTGCATTTAAATCTTGTGACATATTGGAACGAACAAATGATGATTAGGAATTATATAAATATTAAGCCTAAATTTAACTTTATATATTTATGCAATATTTTTTACAGTGGTCCGTGCTATGAATAATCAAGTAGGGAGTACTTCTACAACAAGAACTATCAAGAAAGTTCCGCCTGAAAATTTCAGCGTTGTGATAAGAAAGGTGATAGATGACAGGGAATTAAGTATGGATGCTGTTGAAGGAACTTTACATCATTTTACAACTGAGCGTCCTAACCTAAGCAATGAGACATTTGGGCACATTATTGTCGCGTTTAAAACTGGCAGAAAGTTATTTTCTTGTCTCCAGAAAGTCGACGGATACCAGTACTTCGGGCATGACGGACATGACGATTGTCAAAGAACGAGATACCACTGTTTCATAACAAGAAAAGCAAATCCCGCTCGTCCGTTTGCGAAATTAAGACTTTGGCGTTACACTCAAGAAACTACGTTGCATGGAGGAGGCGTACGCATTGATTATGTTAATCATCAGGGAGTTCTTTTCGTTGGAGATTCAATAGTAGATACTCCAGTCGAGGCACTACCATTTAAAAAACGAAAGACGAATGTTCCATCAGGTCCAGGTTCCAGTCATAATGATCCAATTGTCTTAGATTTATAAGCAAGAACAATGTTTGATCTGAATTTTTTGTTAGCGGTTCGATTTGCTACCGAAATTTATACTCACGAGCATAGTGTGGTATTTCAAATTCTGATTATTAGTTCTTTTTAAAAGTTTTGGCTCTACAATATTATTTCAAATTAAAATTTGTAAAGCTGTTTTAAAGAAAATAAAAATTTCAAAAAAGCAGTTGCAAGTGAAATTTTATTTCTGTGGATAATTATAAAAAGAAATATTGAACGTCAACCCGATAAACTTCGGGTTGAAGATTCTGAATGAAATTTACAAAAAAATCGTTTTTTCTGATACCAAATACGTGTTAAACTCCATGAAACGGTTCAAACGTCCTTTTATCAAAAATTATTTTCAGCGACATTTTATGCTACCGAATCGATTATTAAAAATGTTTAAATGAATGAGTTTTATTGTCAATTTTCCTGAACTTTCAAAATAATCCATCATAATCCAAAGCAAATTCGAAACTCAAGATGGTGGATCGAATACCGCTGCCAAAAATTATCAAAAATGAACATCAATTTCATATGCAGCGTTCAAATGTCTTTTGGCTCTTGACGTTATTTATGATGTTATTGGATGCTTTTTCTTTATTTTTCACCGTGAAAAAATCTGATCCTGGATTCGTCGTCAGCTGTCCCAAAAACCCCCATGTGCGAATTTTTATGAAAACAGTAATGTTTCAGTAATTTTTGGCAGCCATGCTGGATTCACCAAATTGAATTTTTCAAATATAATTTTGGATTCGTGATCAGTGACACTAAAAACCCATATACAAAAAGTAACGAATCACCTAAATAATTTTTAAGGTAAAATATTTTTTCAAAAAGGTCAAGCTCATTCTTGGAGTAACTTTTAATAAGGAACCCAGTTGTGTTCCTGAATTTTACCTTGAGCTTGACCTTCAAGGTTATTTCAAGGTCAACTTTGTTTTTTAAATTAGACCCCCTATTTCTGACGTTAAGATTGACCTTGAACTTCAAGTTGACCTTAAATGTACTTTGAAGGTCAAGCTCAAGGTCTAATTTAAGGTCACCAATAGATTCCTCCGTAAAAGTTGCGCCAAGAATGACCTTGACCTTTTTGAAAAAATATTTTACCTTGATTATTGTTTAGGTTGCTCCAATGCGAAAAATCAGGAATAGCAAAAAAATTGGCTTTAAGCCGCCATCTACCTGATGACATGAATGACATGAGATCCTTGCGCCTGATATGCGGGAAAACTCTGATCAAGAAAGTGAGTAACGAGATAATTCTTAAAGAATGGGGTGCGGAAGAAATGCTAGTTGACACATGGGAAAGAAATCGGTTAAGATGGTTCGGGCATGTTGAGAGAATGAAAGACGAACGACTAACGAAACAAGTGTATCAAGGCAAAGTAATTGGTAGCGTGCCCAGAGGCAGACCGCGGAAAGAATGGTTAGAATGTGTGAATGAAACCCTAGTTAGAAGGGACATCAGAAGCCATAGAAATACGATCACCTGCATCAAAAATTGCATGGACGTGAAAGAAGCTAGAGAAATATGCCAGGACAGAAATGTATAGCGGGAAATAATTAATAAAATATTTTAAAAAGTGTTGGTTTGATGAATAATACTACATTTGAAATTTCGTCAATTTGTAAAATTTAAACCTAAAAAATCTTGACTCTTGACAAAGTTGCAGAATTTTTATTTATGTATTTGTAAAATTAAATAAATTTCAATTTTAAATCTTTACAAGTGAATAATTTATTAATTTTTGATCGTCCGAATTCAACTGATTCAAAAAAGCGTTCAAGATTGCATTATTTCCTGTTATACAAATTAAATATATTCAGGAATCTTCAAATGCAAATATTTCAACCTGAAGAATTTTCCATTTGTCATTTTAAATGTATAACATTATCTTGAATTAAACAAAAATATTTAAACAATGTGTTTGCAAAAGAATTGTTGATATTGATGATTTTTTTCGAGGAAAACATTCTCTACAACTTTACTGTTTACACTTTTGAAACTAAATTTTTCAATGGCTAAAATAGTGCTAACAATTTTGTTATAAATAAAATTGTTACATGAATAGCTGTATTTCAAGGTTATTTACTTTTTTTACATTGGAAACGGTAGTAGATTTTTTTCTTTTCTTTTTAACCAATACTTTTTGTCTTTTTCTTTCTTTCATTCTTTTCTCTTTGCTTTCTTTCACTTTCCTGATTCCTCATTCTTTTTTTATTCCTTTTTATATTAATTTTTAAAATCCTATAAGATTATTTGTTGCAGATGCTAGATATTTTTTTATTTTATTTTTTACCAAGGAGAAGAAAGAAAGGGACAAAAATAAGGGACTATCTTTTAAATTATTTCAAAAACGCAATATCTTACATATGTGAGTAATTATAACAATTTCTGAAAAATAATTCAATAATGTCGTTTTTAATTTTCTGAAATAAAGATTTTTTAATTTTCTTATTCAAAATTAAACTGAATTTGCTCAAAAAAAGGTAAAAATTATTTAATTTATGGATATGCATAGCATTTTCAAAATTAAATTATTTCAAACTGAATTTGTTCAAAATGAAACAATTTTGGATTGAAAGCATATATCAAAAGCTTTGTTTTACAAATTAATGTTTGAAAGCTACTCATTTTTTACAAATTGAGTTTTCCACAGAATTTCCGGTGTGTTAAATATTTTCTTTCTCGTTTCACTAAATCGCAGGATTTTAATTCGAAGTTTTATCTCACTGAAGGAAGTTGTCCTTACTTGCAAACAAACTTGCAAGAAACAACTTTTCCCAAGAAATTTAAATGAATATTTCCAAGCCAAATAAATCCCCAGTAAACTTTTATTGGCAAATCTGTCTTGAAAGAGTGACGTTTCATTTTATTCCCGTCATACATATTTTTAAATAATTTTTCTAACATGAATATTAAAGAAAATTACATAAACGCGGGAAAAAATGTCGTTGTTATTATTTTAGAAAATAAAACTCACTCAGTTGGGAAATAAAATTTCCATGAATAAAAAATGAAATTTCTAAATGAACGTTAAGAGTATTATAAACAATATGTCTGCATGTATCGAAAAATTACTGCTGTTCTTACCAAAATCCTTCGGAATTCATTTTTGCACATTAACTCTATATGTAATCCATTGATCCAAAAATATAGTATAAAAAAATCTTTGTTAACATTTTTAAAATTCCTTCTACCTCAAATACAATTCAATATTTTTAGTGGCTATAGAGATTTGAACGAGTTACTGGTATATCGTTGGATTCAGTGATATTTTTTTGTAAATTTGACGACAGACTAAACAGAAAGTAAAAATATCTAAAACCTTTAGATACGATTTTCAAACATCTAATTTGTTGTTAATATATAATTAAGGCGCGTTCTAGACCAAAATTCCTACTTTACTGACATCGGGGCCACTCCATTACACAAGTGGTTCGTGTCCATACTAAATTTCTAAAATATTCTGTGGGATGTCACAATATCATTTTGCAACGTCACCCAGAAACTAGTAGCGGAATGGTGTCTTAAATCTTAAAAAATATTGCTTTTTGTTTTATTCGTAAAAATTTACATAAAAAAAAACTTTAATTTCTGGAAAAAAGACAACAGTTATGAAAAGCAAATTAATTCATAAAAGTTTTTCACCCAAAAAGCACACAAAATTTGTTAATTATTTGTTGATAGGATGCGTAAAAAAATGTTTTCATAAAACATATATGAAGGTTCCTTGAGTTATAAATCTACCTGATGTAAGAAATTGCAAGATTAGAAATCGTTGTGACACCACTGAATTGTTAAGAATCTATAGGGTGTCACAGAAGTCCCGGAATGGCAGAATATTTCATCAGATAAGATATATTTCAAGGGGGCCAATGTCATTCTTTAAGTAACTTTCAACGAGGAAATCAATAATGATCTTTGCAACTGTTCTTGATAATGATTTTCAAGGTTTTCCAAGGTCAAATTTTTTGAAAATCGAAACCTCCTTTTTTACATCAGCAATCTATACAGCGGGAAATTTTACTTTAAAATATGTACCCCGGTTATAGGTACGTTGCATCCTTGAAGGTCAATCTAAGATCATTTAAACTTAAACAATCGTAAGGAGCAAAGTTACTAGCTCTAACAAGGCTAAATCTGAAAAGGGCTTTTTCAAATAACTCACAGGTTTCATTAATGTAAAAAACGGAGCTTCCAATCGATAAAGTGATCTTAAAATGACCTTGAAAGTCTTCGCAAAGGTCATGCTTAGGTTCACTACTGAATACGCCCTGTGAAAGTTCGTAACTTTGTTCTTCACGAAAAAAATTGAAAAGCTTCTAATCCCAGAGGTATAAAGATTTGGTTTCGGTTCAAATGACCTTAGAGTAACCTTCAAGGTTGCAATTTACCTACGACCTGGGTACATATTTTACACGTAAAATATCCTGCTCTATCGATTGCTGCTGTAGAAAATGGGGTTTCATTAAAAAAAAAATTGACCTTGAAGAAACCCTGAATGTAATCGTCAAGATTAATATAAGGGCCACTACTGAAGTATTCACTCGTCTCCAGACATTCATGACGCTCTGTATAAGATCAGGCGCTGCTTACGATAT
>JAAAKG020140174.1:0-12171 GCA_010014905.2 Druon quercuslanigerum | reverse complement strand
CTCCCCCCGGTAAACCACTGGAGCTCCGGCCAAGCATCTCTCAACACCTCAGCTCGAACCCTTCCGCCGCCACTGGGCCATTGACAATGAAGTGCAAATTTCTACAGGTCGTTGCTCGTATTCCGAACTTGAAAACCCCAACACGTTCGTACTTATATCCATGGACGTGTACATTCCCCATTATATCCCCATGACCGAAGTCTTTTACAGCCTTTCTCATAGCGAAAATAAAATTTTCTCTGATGTCATGGAAAATATGTAAATATTTAAAGAAACTTCTTGCTGAACGATAATGAATTATGAATTTCTATGGATGTTTGCTGCTTTACCGAGTTTTAGGTAGCGAGAAAGTTTTGCGTTAAGTATTAGGGAAAACTATAATAAAATACGCATAAAGTCATCAGGAATGCTTTGATAAGCTAGTATATTACAAGAACGTGACATATTTCATGCGAATGATAACGTTAAAAGTCATGTTGGCTCAAAGAGGGAAAACATATGTGGGAACTGTGAAAAAACTCTTAGTGAATTCTCCTGGTAGTATGAAGATGAACCCCACTCCATGTATGGATCGATTTAATAACATCATTGCTTTGTTGGTCCAGACTGAACTCTATATGAAAAATGAAAAAGTGGTAATCGCATCAATGCAAACTTTAAGATTCAGTAGGATCGTTTAGCTGAAGAGAAGCTGAATGCACAACGAGTATTTTCGAACATTTTTCTCTCATTTATTATAACCGGATATACTTAGCGTCCCTGGTTTACCTTGCAGAAATGGTCCTCAGAAATTTGATCGCTGTGAGAATCTAGCTTGAAATCTTCCTCCTAATGTTCGGCTCAAATAGAGACATTTACCGGTTTTAACATAAATTATGAATTTTTCATGGGAAAGAAGCAACATATCAATTGCAAATAAGATAAATAAAGAACATAAAAGAACAGGCAATTGTTTTTCGCAAAACGCGATCGCACCCAAAGATTCCAATCCCACGCGAATCTGTGTCCCTATATACCTCCATAAAACGACAAGTACTCGAGTGCGCCTAACGCGACGATGATTTAACGACTAACTCTTTTCAAATGAAAGGACACTTGTCTTTTGCGTAATCACGGGTTGATGTGCACATATAAGAGATCCGCCTGTACTGACACCGTTTCAAGAAATTCTGACGCTTTATTTAATTCTGTAATTATTAGATTCTGTATCTCCATTCTCCATAAATCACTTACAGATCACATTTAGCAATTATCTCAACTTTTATCATTTTTTTCATCATTGAAATTGCTCTTACTTCTGATTAAATTAAATCAAATGGATTTTTACAATTACAGTTTTAAAAGTTAGTACATGTACGGAGAAAATTGATTGCGTAAGATGCCGCAAAATTTGCGTAAATCTGGGACATCGAGGCATTTAGGGAAAGTTTAAGATTATTTTGGTTCAGATTGAGACTATATTGAGTGTTTATTGAACACATTGAATAAAAAAATTTTAAGTCTCCTATTAACATATGAAAGAATATCCAAATTTGGGTAAAACTCAACAGAAGGTAAAAAAGGTAAATGTTTATTTTTATTTTTCTCAAGACAATTCGTTTAACTGAATGTCTTGAATTTGCATCTGGTAGTTGGGCTCTTAGCAGAGAAGAATATTCTTAAATGATTAAAAGTTGTCGAAATCGTGTTTTATAATATTTAACATGGAGAGGAAATGAAGTATATCGATATCGTGGTGCAGATTATTTATCGCTTCAAAATAGTTTTCGAGCATGGTCCTGGAAAGATAGGGGAACGTTTCCGGACTCAGTGTTTTTGTTTAAAGTTCCAGGCGATGCATATTATTGTCCAAAATTGCTAGAAATGTTACTTTTCGAAATCTTGAGACGTTCTTTACTTCTTTTTCCGAATTTGTAAAAAAGCAACTCATAATTTTATTTTACATTTCAATTTTCGAAATTAATAAAATTACTTCTAAGTTATGTTTAAAACATTGCTGGTGGCCATGGCTAAATGTATAATGTACACACAGTAATTTTTTAGTTTAAGGTTCCACTAAAGCCCTTTAACTGGTCTTATCGGATGTTGGGCTCATGCATTTTTCAAACAAATAAATAATGTAAGCCGCATTTGAGAGAATTCCCAAATGCCTCTATGTCCCAGCTTTACACAAATTTTGCGTAAAAAATTATCAATGTTTTTCTTGTAAACAATCACAGAATACGAAGCCGTTAAAAAGATTAGCTATATGTATACAATGTGCCACTTTACGATGATGAAAATCTAAAAAAATTGTTGTCCGATGCCAGTCTTCAGATTTTTTTCTCAGCTCAAACGATTTAATTAATTTTATTATTTTTACTCCATCCTACTATATTATAGAATCCGAACTCAGGTGCAAGAAACTTTATCTAGCAGCATATTGAACTATGTAAAAGAAAGCTTTACTGAGCCTATGATTATTTTCAGGTAAATTATACACGATAGGTGCATTAATATTGAAACGTATTGCAGGATCAGGAGGTCGGCTCTTTTGTAGCGCGCGAGGAGCGCCAAGGAATTATCCGACTAATTAACTTGGCTAACTTGTCCGCCTAGGTGGGTAAAAATGACAAACAAGTTGCGAAGCGCATTCACGCGGCGACGGTTGAACCGGTGCAACTAAGGTCTATTTATAGAAATTATAAGGACGAAGAGAGTCAATATTACGGACTTTGGCTTATGTTAACTTTACTAAACTCTCCCCATGCGTATCAGTTATGGGGACAAAAAATTATTCCTACCTATCATTAGCCACGCTTGATCGTTGTATGTTGATGCCGTATTATATCGACACATTCCGAACTCAAGTATACAACTTTCCCGGATACATAACTCTTAATATAGTTTATCCTACTCGTGATCTTTGCTATTCTTATATATTCAATCTGCAATCAGAGAAAATGTGCAACCATTTCCGTTTGGTTGGATAAATAAAGTTACTTCGAAAAGGAAGTAGTTCCACAGTTTATAGAGTTGCAAAATTGCAAAGCAGATTTCAGAGTTGCAGTTATTATCGTGGGATCGGTATGTAATTTAAGAATTTACAGCCCAAAGTGCTCTTATAATAGGGGAAGTCCTAGAGCGAGTCTGAAACTTTAGGATGGGTCCAAAAGTACTCTACAGCCAAGTCTGTGAAGCACTCATAGACTGCATCAACAAAAGAGGTACCGACGAATGTATGACCCGTTTAACAATTCGACATTACAATTTCGAATACAGTCAAGGATGGGTTCATAGACTGTCAATATACACATTTTATGCGAATAAAAATGGAGAAATTCTTATTGTAAATTTGTATTATTATTGTCTATCATTTATATATTTATTTTCACATTTTAACAAACACAATCACTACTTATATTAATTGCACACTTTTGACGCTTCGAAAAATCGGACGCACGCTATGGGGACTCAAGCTACCTACATTCTATAGTCTTAACTAACGCATATTATTCCTAACTGTTCGGCTAATCATTCTCGCTGAAAACTCGGAAATAAATCTTGGCATTTTTCTGCGGCTGAAAACAGCATGGACGCGTGAAAAAGATTTTTGGTAAAGGCTGCGAGCTACACAACTTGCTAAAAGGTTAACTTTGAATAAAGAATTAAATACAATGCTCAAACCAATTTTTTAAAAATAATTGTAAAATATACCTACTTTTTTAACGAAAAATGATTTTTTTACCACGAGATGATTTTACTTCAAAAAATTATGTTTTCAATTATTTTAAATAAAATTTATAATAAAGAATAATGTATTTCACTTACTGAGCTATAGCAAAAAAATAATTACACTATTTGATTATATGGAAAAAATATATAAAGTCAATATAATAAAAATATATTTCCTTCAAATTCAGTATAAATACATAATTACGCTCTGCACGAACTAATTTCTATTTACTTGTTGCTTTATTTTTTTTGCAAGATGCAACGTTCTTAAGTTGGACTGATACACACAATTCATTTTAATAAAAATGACGTATTAGCCGAATTATACGAAAAAATTATTCCTAAAAAGTTTTAAGTTTGGCCAAAACTTACTTTTAAAACACAACTTTTTATTGATTTATTAAAATCTTAAATGAAATGCTTTTGAAATTAAAAGAAACATGGTTTATTCTGAGGCGCATTCTTTTATTTTATTTCAATATTTTTATCAATATTTTATGCGCAGAAATGTGAACTTAAAAATATAATCTGCTTACATCCAGCTCTTTGTGATGTGATAATAACAATCTGCTAATTTATTTGAAACAGAAATAAATTAGGAATAGTTATTATAGCTTAAAGTTTTGTAAGCCTGCAAATTTTCGTTTAAGAAACAATCGCGCAACAACTTTTCTATGATTTCGAAATTGTTGTGAGAAACAAGAATTGCCTTAAGCAGGTGGAACTGTGGACCGGTATCGTGTATTTTGTGGACTAATCTGAATTTCCATTTGGTTGAAGGAATTTTATTTCCAGAAGGGGAAAGTCAGGAAGTGATGATTTTACGCAAAAAAGTTATGTGTTTTAATTGTTAAGGTAATTTTTTTAAATTTGAAAGATGTAACAAAAAACTAATTACAACGTTCAATTCTACGAAAAAAATTTTTGCAATGAAATTTTTTTCTAGTAAATAACAATATAAATAAATAATTACAAAATACTATGACACATGATATAATTTTGGTTTGAATAATAAATTATTATAATTTTTATTTCTTAAATTAAATAATATGATTCTACATTAAAGAAATTATTAAAAAATAAACAAAAAAGCCAACTTTTTGTCCTTTGCACTCTTTTCGTATGACGCACTGTTTTTAATTTGCAGCGTTTTAGAAAATTTATTGTAATAAAACTCATGTATTTGCCAAATTAAATCAATAAATTATTATTAAAAAAATTGTTTAACTCAGGCAAAAACCTAATTGCGTGTACATTCTTAAAACATGAAAGAATTATTGGGATGGATGCGCAAATATTCCCATAAATTGTAATTAAAATAATAATTATTTTAGATGGACAACCTACGAAAAGTATTTTACATTCTAAATCAGAATAATAAATTTTGTTAAATAAATAATGAAATTGTTTCAGCAATTGTTTCATATTCTTTTGAAAATAAAAATAACTCATACATTCGTAATATCTCAGACACCTCTCAGTGCTTCAAGAAGCATGCATGGTGACTCGATTAACTTCTAAACAACATTTTATTTATTGATTAAAATTAAAATGGTTCAGTTGGCTTTTATGTTAATGTTTTTTGGATTAAAAGAAGCATATTTTATTCTTATATTTTATTAAATTAATTTTTATAAATATTTTGTGTTTAGAAATACGACCTTTAAAATAACATTTGCTTACATCCAGTTTGTTGCAATGTAATAATATCCGTCTGCCGAAAATTGCGAGCGGAGTAGGACTAGTTACCACTCAAAATTGTGAAGCCTCAAAATGTTCATTTAAAAAACAGTTTAGCAACTCTGTTGAAGGAATTTGATCTCTAGGAGAATAGGTTAGGAAGTAAATACATTTTTTCATATCATCTGAATCTTGGAGGTTTAAATCCTTTATACAACCAAGTGTAAAAATAAATGATCCATTTTAAATTCATAGGAAGGCAGACCTTTTTTCACAAATTATCATTTTAAATCATTCTCAATATCGCTATGCGTTTTACAATTACTTTTTGTTGAATACAATCTATTTGCAAATTTAATCAATTATTACAAATGAGTATTAACAGCCGACCTGCTTTTTTAGCAACACAATTTTGCCTATTAATTTTATTTCTTAGCCCGTGTAGTTTTTCGAAAATTTCGATTAAAACCAAAAACCACGCCTCCTATCAAAAAATGATCAACGAAAAATTTGTATATCTTTTTCGGATTAACAATTCTTTTTCGTATCTTACATAGTTTGACCAAAAAACAATAATTTTTTATTTATATAAAATTTTTCACGATTAAAACAAAAAATATGCGTCTTATCAAAAATTGGGGTTAGCAAAATCTGCTCATATTTTTAGGACAAATAAAATTGCTTTTTATTATTTTTTCCATATATGTATCGTATAGTTTTTCTGAAAAATTAAATTTACAATTTTTTTGGGAACATTTTCTATGGACAAAACTAGCATCGTTAGTGGAAAATTGAAACGTTAAGGAACTCGTCCTTTCTTCTTATGCCTTAAAAATGTGTGCCAAAGGTCAATCGAAACTGATCAGTCTTTCGAAAGTTATCATGCCCACATGATACAGACAGACATACAGACACCGTCGTAGAAATAGTTTCTTCTCATTTATATGGTCTTAAAACGTATAGATTTTATTATAGCAGACGAAGTTAAATTCAAATAAATAGCTTCTTATCATTATGAGAATGTAAAAATTGAATTCAACCCAAGGAGATCCCAAAAAAAAAAAAAATAATTAAAAACCAGACGAATCTTCGACAAAGCAATAGAATTTTCAACAAGAAAGTTTATTTTCAAACAAAAAGATTGATTTTTAAAAAAAGATGCATTTTAAACGAAAAAATTTGATTTTGAATAGAATAATTAAATGTTTGCCAAATAGTTGAATTTCCCATCTACAGAGATGAGTTTTTGACTAAATGCTCAAATTTTCCAAAATCTTTCTCGATTTATAATTTCCAATTCGATATGAAGAACCAAAGCAGATCTCAACTACGATCTTACTTAGAAAATCACTATTTCGACCATTTTAAATCAAAAAGAGCGTTGGACAATTCTATGCAAATACGGTTTCTCGATTAGGCTTTTCTGCAGCAATTATTCCATAATACATGGATCACGGTTATATGGACTGTTAAGAGAGATTGTAATTCTTAGAAGGCATGAAAGGATCCACGTGTTTTAATCCACAGAATCCGATATGATGCATTTATGCTCATTGTGTTTAAAGCAGACTTTGCACATATAAATTTTATCTGTATTTAGTTAGGATTATGAAAGAGTCTTTCGAAATCTGCATCTCGTTAAGAGGAAACCATAAACGATTCTAATAATAAATTGCGTTAAGAATGGTAAAAAGTACAAAGATTTGAAATATCATCCAGCTTACTATAAATATAGGATATTTATGTAGGAACGGTTCACTCCTTTTTCTCATGAATGAAAACTCGTTTGCAGTTGCAGCGATTCATCGATCGAGTATTTGCAATCTTCGACATTGTAGCTTTGGTTGCATGCAAAGCTGAATACATACCTGTGCGACCGAAGGCATTAAAACTGTCAGCGTGGGCGTCGAACCGAGATTCGCAATGCGAGAGTTTAACGAAGCAATAAAAATAAGATCTATATAAAAAAACACACATAAAGTACTATGAAACGATGGCGAGGGAATAGAGCATCAAATCCGGAAGAAATTATTTAGTTTGTCTTTTTCAGATCGACAAATCCATTACTTCAGTAGTTCAATCAAAATTCTACCAAAATTGCCAAAAGTATTACTTTTCTATTATTGCGACTTTCAAGTTTCAGACAGAATATTCAGATAGGGAACAGTTGATTTCAAAGAAGAATATTTTCTCAGATTCTTCTAATCGTGGTTACCGGAACAGAAGGTGGCAAATTATAAAAAAACAATATTTCTGAGAGAATGTTTTCTGCATTTTTCTCAGTCTCTGAGAAAAAAATCAGTTATAGTCGTTAGTGTAGATGTACACTTTAAAACAAGTGATGAGTATTGAGTATACTTGACAAGAAAATTGATTTTTTTATTAGTAATGTTATCGTCACCGTGATTTTATGTAGGTAAACCACACTTGTTATACAAGCTATATTGCATAAAAATTTACAGACAAACTCCCTGAAATAGGAACAAAATTTTACAGACCTTACAAAAAATCTCATTACAAGATAAAACAAATAATATTTGGATGAAATCCCAAAAATAGACCTGTATTATATTGGTCACCATATATTCATTAAATGCTTCACATGCTCGCCGCTTTTCTGCGCAATGTTTGAAAAATAAAAGAATTGTGCTTGTTCAGTGTAGTATTGGCTACTTATGTTTCATAGATTAGACATTGTGCTTTGATTTATAATTCACCGACAAAATCTCGAAGTTGTGTCACCTTTTTTATGATTCAAATTCTCCCTTCAATGTCTGTAGGTGTGAAAAGTGCGCGCAACTACCCATACAAGAAATCTTTTGATTTTTTATTACATTTAGGTTTCCAGCAGACCCCATAAATAGAAAAAAGATGTACTTCTAAAATTATTGAATTATCACACAATGAAATATCAAAAATTTCGATTTTTTCGAGAAAATTAGCATCCGTCATCGTACTTTACTCAAAGAATTCTTGAAGAAAAATTTTCTATGTTCACGGAAGTTAAACAATATGTTGGGCTAAATAATTTTAGGATAGTGTGCGCAGAATTAAGGTCAGGACCTCCCCCCCCCCCAAGAGACTGTAATAACAACTTTTTGAATTTTGTTGGAAAATAAAATAATCAAATTCTGAAAGCGCAAAAAATTAAAATCCGTTTTGCGGTCTATTCACCCAGTCGGCACAAAATTTGGCGACGTCTTTACGACATCGATACGACATCTTTACGATAACTGTACGGCATCCTATGTCTACGTGGTGACTGTGTCTTTCCGATATCTTTAAGACATCACCATATCATGCGACGTCTTTAAGATATCATGGGGACAACTTAACGATATGGACATAGGATTTCGTAAAGTTGTCGTAACGATGTCGTAAACACATCGACAAATTTTGTGCCCACTGGGTATCTACGATCAAAACAGACGGCACAAATTACAAAAAAAAATAATAAACAGACAAAATTTATTCACCCAAGAAAGAGCAACAAATTTATTCTTAATCATTTTTTATGAAACCCGCATTTTTCGTATTTATCGTAAAAAATAGAATTGAAAATAAAAAATTAAATCTTGTTAATAAACGAAATTCTTGAGAGGAATTGCAGTTTTTGATATTAAATAAGAAGAAACTGAAAATAATGATTGTATTTTATAATTGTACTTTATTTGCAAATATTTTATTTTGCTAAATCTGATAAGTAAAGGATATTTTGGTATAATTTTTGGCCGAATAAGTAGGAAAAGCTTGATTTATTTAATCATAAATACCTACTGTGGATAATTATTTCTTAAATTTGTTCATAAAATAACAAATTATTTCTTATATTTTATGTTCTCAACTAAAAGCCAATTTTTCTCTAGACATTGTCCATATTTAACCTCCGACTTACAGGGAGAGCCTAAATATAGGAAAAAACTACCTTCTCTGTGAGCATCACGTAAATGTGCAAAACACAGGATTTCACTAAAGCGCAGACTCTGACGAGTCCAACTCAGACGCTATTGCGGAAACGTGGGAGGGAGAACTAAAACAAAGTCGAAGGAGTTGCAAGCACAGCCACAATTAGGCAGCCTAAATTACAGTGTGTTCGCTCTAATGGGGAAAAATGAAACCATGTTTAGTGCTTTAGTGCTTTGGCGACGCACGCGTTTCAAAAATACGCAAAAATGGTTGCGTATTTTTGAAAGGGGGAGGGAGAGGCCTACTCAGCGCAATTTAGTTCATTCTATTCTCCATTGGAGTCACATTCGCCAAATGTCGTGCTCTGTAATTCCCCCTTTAAGTCTCACATAGTGAACGTAGTAACGCACTGTGGTCTAGATATTGCAGCTAAAAACTGTAAATTGCAGAGAGGAAACTTTCAAAGGAAGGCTTGATAATTTAGCTTCTCTCCCTGCTTCATAAATTCCTCTGAAAGTGGAGAGAGGCAAGAAACTTAGCCTGAAAATTAAGTGTTTTAAGCTCCCTTCCGAAAACGGCAGAGTTTTCTGAAGGTCTCGAAAAGGAGCTCGGTCGGAAAGGCGATTTCCGTTCTTTTGGAACAAATATATGAAAACCCAGGGTATTTTAGAGCATTCTATGAAAATCTATGCTCGCCGCCGTGTATAAAACTCATTTTGTGTTTTGCCTGTGGCCAAAAATTAAGAAATTTGGTACTATTCCCTTCGTATTTTAGTTTACAATCTGCCAATCAGACTGACACCACTTACAGGCAGACGAGAAGTCTCCTACTCCACCTGGTTACGAAAGTGGCTGAGTACAAATGATAGAGAGGGAGGAGAAATATCTGTGTCTTACGAAAGGGACCTGAGTTTCAAAAATACAAGGAATTTCTTAAATCTATCTATCTCATCGGAAAAAACATCGCTTAACAACTAATAGCGTTACCTAACAGAGAGGTGTCTTTCAGGGCGACGCCAAGAGCCCCTTCCTGTTTTGCCTCACATTATCGTCCTATCTCTTCTACTTCACCATTCCGAAAAGGTATTTTTGCGGCAAACCTGGTAGTTGGCAAACATGGATGATCTTAAGATCTATGCTAGAAATGCAGAGCAACTAGGTCTAACTCTAGGGGTGGTCGATAAATACACTCGCAATATTGGAATGGAGTTTGGGTTGGAAAATTGCGCGAAGGTTAATTTGAAATGAAGGAAGATTAATGGCATTTTTTAAAACTTAAACTCCTTCACAGAAACGCTTTAAGACAACTTGGGGCTGGACCTGTACATACCTCGGCGTGCCACAGAGCCGCATTCAGGATGTAACATCTATATATGATACTCTCCAATGCAAATACAAACATCTTACGCGACGGATTTGGTCTTCCGAACTATTGACGAGAAACAAAGTATCTGCAACGAATATGCTTGCCGTCCTAATAGTATTCTATTCATTTGGAGTGGTCCCATGGTATTGAATCATGAAACGTTATACACATAAAAAAAACATGCACCTCAAGTCTTCTGTTGTATGATTTGAAATGCCACTCCTTCGCGGTAGTCGCGGAATACTGAATCTTGAATATCTTCACAACAATTCATTCCCTGGGTACAGCAAATCCAGTCGCAAATGGACAACACACTACTTAAAATAGTTAGGAATCGCAAAGAAGTAGGCAAAAATAGCGTTTCTGTATAAGGCAGCGGAGGAGGCTGCTGAAATACTTAGCCTTGACTTTAATATCAGGGGTGAGAAAAATGCATCCCATATTGCCCATCTGCAGTAATCATGTCTGAAGCCACGGATAAAGAAACCACAGGAGAAAAACTTCCGCAAAGAGCACTTCGACACGTGGATGCACGGCATCTTCCACAGAAGTATGAAGGATCAGTCGATGTCGTATGCGATAACGTTTGCTATCTTCAGATCACCCGGATTGAAGTCGGACACAGAGGGTTTCATTTTCGTATGTCAAGACAAGTAAGACATTCCTCATGATAGCTGCAGAGCGTGTCATGCGTTTCCAGAGAATCTAGGAGAATTCAGGGAGTAAACCTTATTCTTCTAGCTTTCAGTGGGTCAATGAGCGGCACGCGAAAAACAAACTAAAGCCAAAAATATAAGGGTGTCATTCCGGGACACTTTCAAACCCACTGTTAAAGGTATACGGCTCCTCACGGGGCAGTTCACCAAGAGCGGGGTGGAATTTTGACAATGGTGATGGAAGAACAGCTAACGGGAGCCTCCGTAAGGAAGAAGAACCATAGCGGTGCATAAAGAAGGAGAGACAGCTTAGCACGGTTTGAGATTCTCGATTTGACTCTATCTTTGAAAGAACTGAGGAGCAGGGTATTCGGCCGAAGAATCTCCGATGAGGAGTCTCTCTCAGACCACAAGTATATCTTGCTTCAGTTAACCCTAGAAAAACTAGCGGTTTTCAAAGGTCAGAAACAGCAAAAATACACTTTGGGACTTATATGAAGAGGAATTCAAATACAGGCTAGAATTTCCGACAAACTATGGTCTAAGAAAGGATCGTTATGGTAGAATACCCACACGTAGAAGCTCCGTAAAAGGACTAACGTTGTGCAATTAGGCAAACTGAGTTAAGTTGCCTTCAGACTGGGTTATCTATAAGGTGGCTCAGTATGAATACAATAAATATAATTTACGAACAGGACGATTGGCTTCTGTAAAAAATCAAGGTAAAATTGCAGTTTAGGCCCTTTTCTTAAAAGTAGGAATAGAAAATAAGTGTCGGCATAATGGGCTTCCTTTTGGTCTAAAAGTTAATAAAAAATGAGCGGAAAGTGTAATTTTTTATAATTTGTT
>JAAAKG020140173.1:0-12171 GCA_010014905.2 Druon quercuslanigerum | reverse complement strand
CTACGTTGAAAAATTCATTGAAGAGTAAAACAACTTCTCAAAGTAATAAGGATGAAAAAATCGCCGCCTTCAAAGAGCACTGCTCTGAATTATTTAACATAGCCGCTTGTAAGTGCGTTTACTCTTCAATGAACTTACAAGCGGCTATGTTAAAGAATTCAGAGCAGTATTCTTTGAAGGCGGCGATTTTCTCATCCGTATTGAATTTCGGCATGCTGTGGCATACAAACCACAGAGGTGAGTGCAGGCAGAACCAGAATCTCTACCACCAAAAGAACCAATGACGAGACAATGAGAAGAAGAAACTATAACGACCTGCGTGTGAACGAACATTAGGCGTGAGCCGACAGTGCGAGCCATTGACAGGTTCTGACAAGTCTCGACAACGCTCGACCACAGACGCTCAAGTTACGAAAAAAACAATATGACAAAAGTTCTACTACCAAAAAAGAGCTACTTTGTCATTCATTTGTTGATAGGATATGTAGTTTTTGTTTTATTCGTAAAAAAATGATTAAACATTTTTAAATTAATTTTTCGGACAAACGACACAAGCTATAAAAAATGAATAGACACATGTAGCCTACATACAAAGACGTAGTTCGTAGTGCGATGTAAATACATTTTCTTTTCTTTTAATTGAACACGTTTCGCTACTTAGATTTTCTGTTTTTCAAATGATAATGACGTTAAATGTCTTGGCGACATATTATTGGACATTTACTTTGCCAGGATTGATTTCCATGCAGCTAGAAAATCGTCAATATACGCAAAGACGAAATCCAGATCGCCAAATTCCTGGAAAATGTACCTTTTGGACGACTGTCCAGAACTGCACAAACCATAGTTAATCACAATATACTCAAAGATTTCGAAAGGAGTGATGACCGCAATTTTTGGTATACCTTTGCGGAAAATTAGAATTTGCTGGTAAGTTGTTTGAAGTTCGGGTTTAGAAAAACCTAATCGGCCATGAATGTTGGCCCAAAAATTCTAAAGATAAAATAGTGGGTTAACGATCCGGAACTGTCGCGGAATACAGACTTAGATATTCACCACAAATCCTCTATTTCGCGTTACTTTTGCGGGCTATGTGGATGGGCGAAGCCCAATGACTGCTACAGGGTATACATATACCATTCTTAACCTCATGCTTCAATTGTGTTTTAGTGACAGCGAGCTTCTATGCATTCAATCGACTAGCTAGCTTATAGACGGGTATACCACACGTAAGGATGTGGTGAGTAACTCCGTCAGGAACGAGAGAAGGTTTCTCAGCCGTGTCGGTAACATCTGAAAAATCAGACTATATTTGAGAATACGTAGAAAAATTATCGCTCGTATTGAGGCTGACCTTTAATATAAACCCATCACTCAAAGATCGATTATATTATCGGCAAGCATACAAAATTACATTACAAAATTTCCAGTCTAAATCCCGGCGAAGACTGAAGCTCAAAGATTGATGTTTCGCACCAAAAGTTAGCGTTCGTGAATTATTTGCTGTAAGCAAAAATAAATCAGCCACTTTTGCCTTGGCCTTAGAATTTATAGAGATGATAGATATATGTGTCCGAACCAGTGTCTACAAAAAAAATAACACCAGTATAGCGATCACAAATGTGAACGCGCTTTGACCCACCACTAAAGTTCACCTGTGATCAACTTTGCCGTGTTTTTACAATACCAGCCACGATCAGACTGACGTCGGTTTCTGCAATCCGTAAAAAGTAATATAGAACGACAGCCTTTACGAAATATTTAGTAGGTTACGTTGTCAATTTTAGCTTTTAAACCCGAAATTTTAGCGGCAAGACGATTGACTAACTTCATGGGTTTGAAAAGAGAAAAATGACACAACTTCCTCGAAGAAGGAAGTGACTAACAGGTTTTTCCTAGCTCAAAGTCACTCTTTTAAAAGTTGTCATATAGATCAGCTGAGTTGTAAAATAACATGATCGGGTTTATTCCTAACAACAGAGATACTCACGGTACTGAAAGATGACTCTATTTGAAAAAACCATAAACTGTGCTCGGATGCAATGTTGTCCTCATAATGAGGTATTTTGATCGATTTTAATATGCTGTATGCCAAGAAAAAAATCCCTGAAGAAGCTCAGATAAAGATGGGAATGCAGTCATTGTATACATTTTAATAGAAATAAAATTAAAATACGTAAGAATTCATTAATAGTGATTATTTACATATAAAATATGAAAGAAATCTTTAAACGCAGGCATAATCGCGAAATAAACAAATGTTTCAGAAGTTTACCTACCATGAATGAACCTTCCATTCTTAGGAGACACTTCTTTAGAATCTCAAAATGCAATCAGCGCCCTAAATTGTGACTTGGTCAACATATTTAAGAAGGTATGAAGGTTCTTTTTCATCTTCTGGTTCTGGATATCTATTAAAAAATATATAATAAGATATAATGAAATAGAAACAATTCCACATTAAAAGTATTTTCCATAATCAGCTATAACAGTTTACCATTTTTCAGGCAACAAATGGATGTTGCTATAAAAAAATTGTTTTTCATTTGAAGCGATTCACTCATTAAGCCAATTTTTCGTATCTCCCGCAAATCCTGTTTTGTAAGCACGAAATTCGACCATTTTTAATGCAATAGAATAATATATTGTTTAAGCTATGCTCGAATGGAGTATATTGAATATTAAAGCTTGGTTATAGTACTTCGTGATCTAGAAAACTACATCCACACAATACTGATAACCACATATGTCTATGAGAGACGGAAACTTTTCCTAGTATCCAATAGTTAAAGACCACCTCATCACGGAATACAACACTTCTAGACAAGTTCAGTTTTCCTAGAGCTAGTTTTCAACGTGCGTAATAATTTGTGTGAGCTGGCATGAATAATATTTATAATCTAAGAAACGTGCCATATATCTGAAATTTTAATATATCTATTTGTATAACTATAATATTGATTCTCATTGATTCAATGAAACATATATACTTTTTTTACATAACCGAAATAGATCCACGTTTCTCTTAAGTTTTTTTTTTCGTTCTCAAGCACTAAAATATGTAATTTTCTTCTATATTAGGTCAAATGCTTAAGAACAGGATACAGAAGCGTGCCATTAAAAAATAATTACAGCGAGGATCTAGAACTTGCTTCAATCTTAGTTCACCTTAAAACTGAGAGTTCCACCGTAAGTTTTATATTCATATCCTATTCATTTTTTATGTATTTGAGTGATTGTAAAATGAAAAGCAAACTTGAGCGACTAAATTGGCTATCGCGTCATTAAGCTTTAATTAAAGACGTGCGGATCCCTAGTCCACACCATGCTCCTGACACGTGGGTCACTCCATCATCTGGCCTTCCTCGAGGCTACCGTCATTAGTAGCTGTAGTTTTAGTTGTATGCATGCATATATGTATATTTAATCTCTCCCTTTTACGGGTTTAAAGGCCTCCTTAATCTAACTTATCCACTGCTTATATTCTAATGTTTCGCCTTACTTATAATACTTATAATAAAATTACAAAAAAATTCTATCAATGAGCGATCTCCTAGAGGGTCCGTTTTCTCTTACCATAAAAAATATATTTTCTACGATTTTGAAATGAACTTTTGCTTTTTACTTTCCTTTTTCTGGATTACCCGTTTGGTTCTGCCCTATTTCCTAGGTTCCCCTTACTCCTTCCAATTTCTGCATCCAAAATCTATCTTACATACTGATCCACACTCAACTGTCCATCTTCTCCTGTACTTCTCTCTCTTACATGTGCCCTTGACTCCATTTCTTATCCACATGCTCTACATAGATTATCCTCTTCATCCATCCAATATCTACAAGCTCCCTCTCATTCTAAATCGTACCACCCTACTTCATTGCCTTCCTTTTTTATGTTTTGCAGATATGCTATTTCGAAGCTCTCTTCTGCTGGTCCTTCTAATAGCTCTAACTCTATGTCCTGCCACTCCATAACCCCTCTCTTATATCATAAACCCTCCTCATTTTTTCTTCTTCCTCTCGTTTCGAATTTCTCAAATTGCCTCTTATATCCTTCTTCCGAACTTCGTTCAAGCATACTGCTGCTATTCTACTCACCTCTTACGTGAGTCTCAAATATGACCCAAAAATCAAAACACTACATTTTTACGTATTATTGTTACTTTTTAGCAATTTCGGTTGTCTTTTTCATACGATTAATTACTAATGGACAATTTGAATATTTTTACTTACCTTTTAACTATTTTCCATTGTTTAAAACATTTGAATTATTTAAACAATTATTTATTCCCAAACAATGTAAAAAATAATCGTATTTTCTGATGGAAATATAATTGTTTCTCATTGTTTGGAGTAGTAAATTTTTCTTAATAGATTATGTAATTATTTAAACAATTATTCATTGTCTTTTTTTAAATTTTTAATACATTTCTATTTGTTTAAGCAATATTTATTTGCTCAAGCAGTTTTTTTCGATAACTAAAAAAGTGAAATAAAATAGAAGACATACAGTTCTGTTTCTCACAGTATAGAGTATCGCAAGAATACATTAACCACTTTTTAATTGTGTAAACAAAAATATGCATATACACCTGATCTCTATGAAAGCTCTCTCTCATGCCACTACTTTTTTGTTTTTTTTCTGGCATTACCAACCTCTTTCTCCGTGGTTAATGCCGGATACTTATCTACTATTTTTAATAATTACAATTTTCTTACACCTACTTCCTACACCTAATACTCTATTCCTCTTCCTCCTTCCTTCTCTTCTCAATCTTGCCTAACTTCCCCTTCACGCATGATACTGCCCTTTGTCCCCCTTTCATGCATCAATACATCCATGCTTATCTCCCTCCTGTCTGACTCCTCAAACTCCTCCAACCAGTGTTCTACTCTTGCATCCCCCTTCCTGCACAATTCACACATCATATTCTCTCTAGAAAGCCAGAACCTATTATAATTTCTCATGCATACACATCTCATCTTCGGTATAAGTTCCTGACTTCCTTTCTCTCCTATTTCACACAAATATTGTGCTCTCTCCCGTCATATAATTCACAAATAGTTCCCTTTAAACCTTGACTGTCTTATTCTCTCCTCCCCTACTGCCTTCTCTTTCTCTCTCCGTGCCATTCTTTCAAACCACCTATATAGCTTCCTTCCTTCCTCGTGAATCCTTCTCACTTTATCCATCAGCAATCGATTCGTTCTAAAATACCTTCCCCTTTCCACCTTATAATGTTATAATCACCTTTTAACCTTATAATTATGATCCCTAAACTCGTTTTTCCTGCCTCACTCCTGAAAATATATTTAGGCGTATTCCTTGCCATCCTTATTGTCCACTTTACATACACTCCTTTACTTTACTTTGCTATCTCTCCGGTAGCCTATTTACCTACTTATTTACCTTCCACTCCCGCGCATCTACTCCATAAAATGAGACCCTTATCACTATCGAAGCGAAGAATTTTATTCTCCTTCAAAAATCATCTGCGAACAACCTCTTTCCCATCCCCCACACCTGTCTCATCACCAGATTTGCCCTTCTCACTCTCTCTTTTATATGATCATCCACTCCGCCGATTATCCGAAACAGGAAGCCCGGGTACACAAACTCTTTCACCTCCTGTACCGCCTTTCCCTGGGAGTTTTCCTCGTGTAACTATAACCTACTTTTAGCTAAATATCTTCTCAACCTTTTCATCGTCTCCTTTAGAGCCTTCCCGCTCTTTGCTAGCATCACTATATCATCTGCATATGTGATTGACCATATCCTGACTCCTCCTACCACTCCGGCGGCTACGCCGGAGTGGTAGGTAAGGATTAAAATGGTAAAAAGTATTGGGCTAAGCGGACACCCTTGCTTCAACCCCTATCCATCCAGTAACCCTCCGAGATTCCCTCTACTACTCTACTCTACTCCTCTCCCCTACTCTCTTGATTAGACTTGTCTCTACTTCCCTCTCTGCCATCGCCTCCCACAACCCCCGGTTATACACCGAAGGAAATGCGCCTATTAGATCTACAAAAAACGCGTCCAATTTCGCAACTTTTTTATCTAATTCTCTATCCACCACGAGCTGCAAGTTATGAATATTTTCTTTAGTGCCCCTTTCCTCCCTATAGTCTACCTGCGTCTACGCCAGTATTCCTTTCCCTTTGACATCTTTCCGCAGCCTTTGCGGCAAAACTATCGCTTCTCTATCTCCTCACCGTTCAGCTCCACTCCATCTTCCCCTCGTTCATATAATCAAAAAATTCCCTCCATTACTCAATCCCTGTCTTCTCACTTATGTCCATCCTACGTTTCCTAAACCTGTCAATTATCTTTCACACGTCCCGTTCTGTCTTAACGCTTTTTAGCAAATTATTAAAATTAACTTGAATTTTCGGATTTTTTCCTGTGTCCAACTGTTATTTATTCTGTATTTTGAAAATAAACATTCGTCTACAGGTTTCCCCTAAAAACCAGTACTATTTTAAGAATGCCTTTTTACTTTTACACTTCAAATATTGCATTTGCTCAATTATCATTTTTAATTGCTGTATCTCCTTTTTTCAAAATGTTGCTTTTATGTTTTAAAAAAAATGTAGTAGGTGTTTTTGAAATATAATTTTCCATGGATTAAACTTGTAGAAGTATCACTTGGCTAAATTTATATTTCTATAGTGACACTTGTGAGAATGTTACTTCATTTACAACAATAAAATCAACACCTATTTTAGATACTGCATCTTCCGGACCTAAGTATCTAAGAACAAATTCTTTATAAGTATCTTGAGCGCTAGGCTTTCCGTAGCCACTCAAAATCTTCAAAACACAAACATTCTACAGCAAAACTTCAAAATGCAAGAATTCAGCAGCAAATCTCAACAAACGCAAAATTAGACTACAAAACACAAACTTAAGTCAAAATTTCTCTTACGTGCAGTATACTGGATTGCAATTATGCTAGCTTAACCGTGAAAATCCAAATAATGGTAGAGGGGGCGGTCGATGGTAAAAGTAAAAGAAACCTCTGAATTCCAGTAAAATGAGAATGGTCAGGATTCAGTATAACACATAACGCATGGTTTATTAACCATTCATACAAATCAGTTTTACTGGTGATATATATTCCTATTTGTCTAAACAACAATTCTACCCTACTTTACAAAATAGATATTGCAAAATTAATAGTTCCAAAACAGAAAATTTGTCTATAAGTGACTAATTTTCCTAAACTAACTAATCTGCGATAGATTAGGCCCTTCTCCGTTGGTGCTACTTTACGACGCCTAACTAAACTCGCATTATAAAACAAAACAATACTTAACTTAATTACCCTACTTTCAATTCGTGGTTCTAAGAATAGCGGCGCAGATTTACGATCGGCCAAAAAGGCACTCTGAAAGCGAAAACAAAGTAAAGGGGTAATCATAGGAGTAGGAAAAATATAGGGGATGGTCATATCCTACAGGAATAACCAGATTGATGGACAAAAACTCAAAGGGGCAGTCACGCTGAATAAAAATAGTCGTACCCGAAAAAGTAATTGAAAAGTTTAATTCAAAAGGGTAAAAAAATGGGGTAACTGAAGGTTCTAAAAATAGCTGTAGGATAGTTCTGTTTAATTTGGTTGGTTGTAATCAATAGTTTGATAGTATGCATAATTTCTGAAAGGGGTTGGAAAAATTAAAGAAAAAGGGTAATCATAACTTTACAAAAAGGTTAGCTATATTCTATAATCAATTCAAGAACACGGGGGTGGTCACATTTTAACGAAATAAGGGGATAGTCATTTTAAGAGGAGGGGATAGCTATGTGTCGACAAGAGGGGAAACCATAATTAACAAAAGGAAGGGAATAGTGAAAAGTTCATAAAAGAGGATAGTCAGAATTCACCAGAAACGCGTAATCGATTTAACATAAGCGGGTAGTCAAATCTCCCCACAAAGGGGTAATTAATTTAACCAAAAGGGGTAATCATAATTTAATAAAACGATATAATCCTAATTCACTAAAAGCGGAAGCCATAATTCACAAGTAAAAAGTAATTAATCTAACGAAAGGGTCAAACACAATTCAACAGAAGGGGTAGTCAGAGTTTTGTCAAAAAGGGGTATTCATAACAAAGGGTACGATCAAAATAATGGTATGGTCATAATTATAGCATCAAACAGGTATAACCTGAAAGTCAGTACAAATTACATCAGTCAAAATCAAAATAACATCATGACGGTCATCATATAATAGAACAATAATGTACATCATATGAATGATCAACAATATAGATAATCAAAGCACAATATCAATAACACGAAAATATAGTTTGGCATCAAAATAAGTAATGAACAATATCGATTGGAAAATTCTACAAAGTAGTTACTTTAATTCAAGAGCTTATCTTGGAACTTAATATTGACTCTAGCAAATAGGCCCAGTCATTCAACAACGCCTCAAACACGTGTCATCGAACTTTCCTTAAAAGTGACTACACAAAAGCCGAATCAATACATGAAAAAATAGGAATTGTATAATTCCGCAATATAAAAACTCCATAAAAAAAATCTCGTTACCAAGATATCCGTAAAAAAAGAATGATCACGTTTCAATCAAATTCCCCCTGAGTCTTTTTAAATCATTGAGTTTTACCGCAAAACAAGCAGCGTAATTTCCAATTGTAAATTGTCGAAAAAGATCCGCTGTCCTCCTCGGCAGTATTCTTAGGGACGTCTTCTAATAACCTCTTCACTAAACTATGGTGAGAGCTTTCCTGCAAAAAAAGATTAATTTGTGGACCACACGATCCACTCGTTCCTCTTCTCGCCTTCTCCTTTTCGTAACTCGGGCGCTGAATAACTGGAGTTGTGGCGGCGGCAGGCAGTGTGTCGTAGCGGACTTCAGTGCCGACTACTATCAGTGCTAGCTGTCCCAGTAGTTCTTTTCATTCTTCTCATGTAACATTTTTTATCCACCAAGCATAATTTATTCAGTGGACAATTATTCTCCTTACTTGCCGTTAAGACGTATTGGCTACAAGGTATAAATGTATAACATGGTATACATGGTTATACATGGTTATACAAAATACCTAGTTCGCTTCTCGAAGTCAAGGAGAACTATGTCAGGCCTCGAGTGTGCAACAGAAATAATTGTCGAGAGTATAAAGTTCTAGTATATGCGGTTTTTCTCATTCTCGACAATTGACTCTATTTCCCTAGGAGCGTTTAGCGGAGCGATATTAAGATTATTGCAGTAAGAGTGACAGAGATGGTAAAAAAGCACACTTAGTGCCACATTGTACCTTTGGCTGTAGGCCGTTCCCGCATGATTTGGACAACTAGATAGTATGTGTCCTAGATGCTCGGGGTGTGCATGGCACGCCCTGTAGCTATCATCCGTGCCCGACTTCAATCCGCGTGATTTAAGGAAAGCAAAAGCTAGCTTACACGACATTGACTGATCCTCCACGTTTCTGTGGAAGATGCTGTGCATCCTCTTATCGAGGAGATGTTCCCGGAAGTTTTTCTCCTGTGCTTTCCGAATCCGGGATTTCAGGAGTGAGTACTCGAGATAGATAAGATTTGATGCATTCTGCTCACTCCTGGTACTGAAATTAACTCCGAGTGTTTCAGTAGCCTCCTCCATTGCTTTGTACAGAAATTCTCCTTTGTCCTCTTCTTCATGTTTCCTGGCCATTTTAAGAAGAGGATCTCTTCCATTTGCGACTCTACGTGCTGTACCCAAAATAATCCTGTTGTGAAAACATTCAATATTCAATATTCCGCGACCACCTTCCTGGCGTGATATGAAGAGTCGTGGAACAGAAGACTTAAGATGCATGCTTTTGTTTACGTGCATAACCTTTCGTGTCCCGGTATCAAGGGATCTGAGCTGGTTCTTCGTCCATGGAACCACTCCAAATGAATAGAGTACTATCGGGACGGCAAGCATGTTCGTTGCAGATATTTTGTTCTTCGCCGACAGTTCGGAAGATCAAATCTGCCGGATGAGCCGTTTGTATCTGCTCCGGAGAGTATCCTTTATAGATTTCACATTCTAAATGCGGCTCCGTGGCAGGCCCAGATACGTATAAGTCTCTCTAGCGCAAAGGTGCCGTATAGCGCTTCTATCAACAAGCTCAGGTGTTTCTTTGCTTCAAATCAACCGTGGCTCTTTTGTCTAACCCAAATTCCATTCCTATTTCCTTAGTATATCATTCGATAATCCCTAGAGCTATATGTAGTTGCTCTTTATACTTAGCATAAATTTTAAAATCGTCCATCTAAAATACGTGGGTGACCTTGTGCTTTCGATTTGCAGGTTTGCCGCAAAGGTACCCCTGGGAATGGGGTAGTGCTAGAGATAGTGCCAACAGTGTGAGGCAAAAGAGAAGTGGGCTTATGGAGTCGCCCTGAAAGTCATCTCTTTTGAAAGTGACCTTGTTTGAGATGGACCTTTAAGCTTTCCAAAAGACAGACAATAAGTTTATGGGAGTTTGGATTGAAAGCTTTCCGACAAGCAATCCAGGCCATCGATAGGTCACGCTGGTAGGATGCTGATAGGATCTTTTCAGACACATCCATCGGTAAGCAGGTTCTCCCGACAACCTGCTACGCCTTTCTTTGAGCCGCGTTCATACATTTCTTGCCACAGAGGTCCGATTGCCCGAACGATCCTGCCCATTTTCGGCAGGAGTACTGTGCGCCCGAATACCAACTACTCCGAAATTGGTTCTTCCGACTTCAAATATGAGGTGAAAATACGGGCTAGATAGTGGTGTGGTGAAGGAAACTTCTTCCACCAGATGGTCTTGATGCCATCAGGTCCTGGAGAGGAATACCTCTCAATAATTTTTTTATTTCCTCGTTAGTGCTATTTGGGCATTCTTCCTCGTGTGTTTTTATGAGGGCATTAGATATTTTCCGTATTCTCTTATATGTTGCCTGATGATCAGCAGCTTTGACTTGTTATGTGTGTGATGACGGATCCGGAGTTCGCGCGCGATATTTCGAACCTTGGCGGCAAAATTCCTTGCAGATGTTAAATAGTCAGTCAGAAACTGAATGCGGGACGCGTACTGTCTGGCCCAGCCTATCTTTATGGCGAGTTGATGCATTCGTCTGTTGGTCTTATGATCAACCGTTGGTTTTTCTTTACGGTTCGGATCTTCCAAAGCTTTCACTGCATTATACGCACAACAATTGATAGTCCAGAGGTCAGATTCTTCGGAAAATTGTTCACGAAGCTCTTCATCCATTTCAGAGGAATACCTCTCAATAATTTTTTCTCTTCCTCGTTAGTGCTATTTAAGCATTCTTCCTCAGATGATGTTATGGGGGCATCACACAGCTCCTTGAAGCTATTTATGTTCTCTGACTCTTAAGTCTATATTGCACTTCGTAGACTTCTCTCTAAGACTTCGAACTCCTCTGGTTTGGGCGGGTGGTCGACAGCAATTGGAGAGTCTTGGAAGAGTCGAGATGGGTCAGAGAGAAACTCATGGTTTTCTCTGTCCCACCTCTCTCTCCGCTCTAGACTTTTTTTAGCATTAGATGTTATCCGTATTCTCTTAACAATATGCTGCCTGATGATCAGCAGCTTTGACTTGTTAAGTGTGTGATGACGGATCCGGAGTTCGCACGCGATCTTTCGAACCTTGGCGGTACAATTCCTGCCAGAGGTTAAATAGTCAGAAACTGAACGCTAATCCATTGCATTGACTCCATCTTCTTTGGCTCCCCCAGCTCTAGTGTTCGGCATTGTTGGCCGACCCATTTTCCCTGCGCGTTTTATGGTTTTTAGAACCGCACTTACTACAACTATCTTTGGTGTTATCATTGTTGTTCACACGAGAAGCTAGGAAAAAGATTTCGTTCATCCTTGTAGAGACCCGCATACAGGGATAAGTCTGCGTGCTATAAGAGGTCGCCCGGTATCTCAGAGTCACCGTGTTAAACACCTCAACCAGGTGTTATTCAGCTTTAGGCACGGTTTTCGCACCTCCGCTTAGGGGTTAATTCCTGCGGGACCACCCCTGGATAGTTGTCCGCGACTGCCTATTAATTTTTTGTAACCATATTCAGCAGAAACCCTTCGTAAGGGACCCTTAATCCACAAGCTGAGGACGCGTTCGGTGGCTTTTGTCATAGGCCCTTTGGTTTTATTCTAGAGAAATGGAAACCAAA
>JAAAKG020140172.1:2163-12172 GCA_010014905.2 Druon quercuslanigerum | reverse complement strand
TTTTTGTTTGAAATCATTTTAATCAAACAATGCTGATAAATATTCCCCTAAAGGAATATTAATAATTTTTAATAAAATAATTATTAAAACAAATTCCCTTTATTTAAACAATTGAAAATTAATGAAATAATGTTAATAAAGATTCAACTAGACCAAAAGTAATAATTTTTGAAGGAAAAAAACGAATTTTCAAAAAAATATTTAAACAAATTCCATTTGTTTAAAAGTTTAAAAATTAATAAACTTTGGTTTATTAATATTTCGCTAGGCCAGTATTAGTAATTTTTAAGGGGAAAAACGAATTTAAAAAAAAATTTTCTCAACAAATTCCATTTGTTTAAATAATTAAAAATTCCCAATGTAAAATGCATGAGGTAAAACTACTTTTTTGAGCTTTTGAAATGATTTTTTTGGGTTTGAAAAGATGTGGCTGGAAAGTATAGGGGGTTGTAGAGAAGTATACAATAAAAAATTTCATGTAACAGACATATGGGGTTAACAGTGTTAACACCCTTAACACTCCACCACGAGTTTTTTGAAAACTACTCTTAAAACCAAAAATGTCAATTCTTAATGAAATCGACCTTTTGAACACTGTATTCTGGTATTTTTTCACTTAAAATTATTATTATTGGTCTAGTAGAATACTTATTATCATTGGTTAATTCATTTTTTAATTATTTAATCCAATGGAATTAGTTTAAATATATTTTTTTTTATTTCGTTTATTTCGCCTAAAAATTCTTACATTAATTTTTAATTATGTAAACAAATTCCATTTGTGTAATCAGTTTCTTTTTGTAAAAATTCCTCGAACTAGCATTTTGTTATCGTTTTTGAGATAAATTTATTTAAAAATATTATCTAATTGTACAAACAATAAATCATTATTTATTTTCAATAACCTATAATTCTTTTAAACAATAATTTTTCCACGAAATTTGTAAATTATTCTGAATTATTTCAACAATTCATTCCTAATTAGACCAATAGTAATAATTTTGAAGGAAAAAAACGAAGTTCAGAAAAAAATTATTTTAACTAATTCCATTTATTTAAACAAATAAAAATTAACTAAACAATGTTAATAAATATTCCACTAGACTAATAGTAATAATTTTTAGGGGAAGAAACGAATTTTCGGAAAAAAATTATTTAAACAAATTCCATTTGTTAAAATAATTATAAATTAATTAACCAATGAGAAGAAATATTCCGCTAGAACAATATTCATAATTTTAAGTAACAAAAGACCAGAATACAGTATTCAAAAGATCGATTTCATGCAGAATTGACATTTTTGGTTTTGCTTGAATAATTCTCCACCGACCCCCATACTTTCCCGCCACATTTTTTCAACCCCTAAAAAATTATTCTAAAAACTCAAAGCAGTGATTTTTGCCCATGCATTTTACATGGAAAACTTCAAGTCAAAACTGGCACCTGTTGTCTTTGCTTTAATAAATTAACCTGATGATGGCGAACCAATGCCAACAAAACGTCGCACACCACACTTGACCAAAGTTTTAACTCATTTGCCTTCATTCATCGACGAAAATTTTTTCTTTAAATTAAAAAATAGTCTTATTATCTGTAAAAAAATTTTCTGTTAGCTAAAAGTGCTTCATATTAATGTAGGCATGACATTTGATTACAAAAATAATTTAAAAGTTTATAATAACCATTGCTATAAACAATTCTTGTGGCAAAATATTAAAATTTGAGATTTTTTTAAATTATAATTCTCTTTAATCGCCAGAACGACTTCAAGTATTTGTTAAAATAATAAATATTTATTATTATTTGATAAAATAGAACAGTTTAAATTTGTATGTTTTAAGCTTTTGGACGAATGACAGCTAGCCACAAGAATATTTGAGAAGTCAACAATAACCATTGTTATAAATAATTCTAGTAACAACATTCAAATTTAGGGTTTTATCGAATGCTAATTTTTTTTAATCGATAGAATGGCTACGGAAAACCTAAAAAATATATCTTTGATAATATATAGTAAAATATACCAACATTTTCTTCAACCGTGCGCCATCTCGAAAATCGAAATTTGAAAAAGATGTCGAGATATTCTGGAGATGTCGAAAAATTTCAAGGAACCTCTAAAACTTTCATGAAATTTTTAAGATTTTAAGAGTTTTCAAAGGACTTTAACTGATTTAAAGTAATTAAAAGGATTTTATATGGTTTGAAAGCTTTTAGAATAACTTAAAACATTCGAAAGAATTTTCTCGGATTTTACCAGACTTTTCGAATTTGATAGGATCCCTAAGCACTTTGAAGATCTGGGAAATTTAAATGAGTTTCAAAAAATTTCAAAGATTTTAGGGTATTTTATAAAATTTCAAGAAATTTTGATATAATGAAAAAATTTCAAGGGATTTAGAAAATTTCGAATAATTTTTAGAGAAGCTTAGGGATTAAATGAAATGGAATGACATATTAAAGGACTTAAAGCGATTGTTACGGATTTAATGAAACTTTATGGAAAATTGATGGATAAAAAATAATAAAACAGCTTTTATTTTTTTTGAAAATAGTACAGGTTTTAAGATTTTATATGGGATTTATAAAAAAGGCTAGGCATTTTAGAAAACTTGAGCAATTCACCTATTTTAAATTGTTTAGAAATTGATAAAAATTAACGTTTTTACTAATAATAATAATAATATGACAATAATTTAAAATTTTGTTTAAACTGGTAAATAATATATTAATGAAAATTGTAATTTAAAAAATTCTAAGGAATTTTAAATGGTTTTGTAAAATTTCAAAGAGGTTTATGGTATTTACAAAATTTCGCAAGATTCCAGGAAACTTTACAATAATTCACAAAATTTCACAAAATTCACAAAATTAAAAAAGTTTGATCATTTCCAAGAGATTTAAAAAAATTTTTTTAAAGAATTTTGTAGGATTTCAGGAAATTTCAAAGATTTTTTAATGAGGCATATTAGTGACTTACTAAATTTCATAAAAAATTGGCCACATTCAAGGGATACATATAATTTCATAATAAATTATAATATTTCAAGAAATGATTTTAAGGAATTTAGAAATAGTGAGAAATTTTAGAGACGTTTTTAGAGAATCTCAAAAGATTTCAGGGGATGTAAAAGATTTTACTGTAAAATGGATTAGGGAAATCTTCATATAACTTTCGACCAGTTTTCATTAAGAAAATATAAATTTCACAGCACGAAGAATAATTTTCTTCCAAAAATACAAATTTTCAATAAAATAAATTAATTTTAAACAAAATTTGTTTAATTTTAATTAAAAAAGAAAGAATTATCTACAAAACACTTAAATATTCAATTCGAAAATGTTATTGTTTTAAAAAAATTTAATTTTCTACAAAAAAGTTTTTAATTTTTTAATTTTTAACAAACTAGTTCACGTTTTAAGCAAGTAGTTGAATTTTCGAATAAAAATTATTTGTTTTAAATCAAAAGTTCAATTTTCATCGGAAAAGATTAATTTTCTTGCACAAAAATTAATTTTCTGCAAAAAAAAGAATTTTTAACGAAATTTATTAAATTTTAAGAAAAAATAAAAATTTTTAATGAAATTGAATAATTTATAAGAAAATTGTTGAATTGTAAAGTCAAGAGAAAAAATTTGCTAAAAACGGTTGAAGTTTCAACCCGAAAATATTATTTTTTTAAAGTTAATTATAGACTAAATAATTAAGTTTAAACCAAAAATATGATTTTTTAATAAAGAAGTTAATTTAAAATCAAATAGTTTATTTTTTTACTAAATTATTAAATAATCAATCAAACGAAATTGGTTTCCACAAAAAATTTGAATATTGAACCAAAAAGTTTATCAATTTTCAACCAAAAGTGAAGTTATTATTTTCAACCAAAATTATGAATCTTAAAAAATGAACTCTCCGCAAGAGAGTTCAACCCGAAATATCGCTATTTTAAATTAATAAGTTAAATTTTCAACCAAAAACGTGAATTTTTCAGCAAGAAGATTAATTTTTAACTAAACACGACTTTTTAACACACTACATTAATTTTCAAAAGGATTTATAAATTTTAATGTTTAAAAGAATTTCTGAATTTTAAGGTGAAAAGGATAAATTTTTTGTAATAATTAGAAATTTTAGATAAAAAATATGATTTTTAAACAAAAAAGAAAAATTTCTACCACATAGTTGACGCTTAAAAAAATATTTTTACCTTTGACAGAAAAGCTATTTTTCTGTTGAAATAGTTTAATTTCCTACAACATTGTGGAATCTTCAACCATAATAGATTAATGCAGAACCAAAAAGTTGCATTTTTAATAGAAAAAAAGAATGAATTTTCGAAACAAAAATATGATTTTTAACTAAAAATTTAATTTTTCACCAAACAGTCAAATTCTTATTGAAATAGTTTAATTTAAAAAAATGAGAATTTTCAACCGAATTGTTTAATCTTATACCAAATTGTTAAATTCTCAACCAAATCAGATTAATTAAGACTCAAAAAGTTACATTTTTATCGAAAAGAAAGGAATTTTGAACCAAGAAGCTTGAAGAAAAATTTCATCCAAAAAAGAGGAATCTTTAATAAATTATATGAATTTTCAACTATAAAATATCAATTTCAAATAAAAATGTCAATTTACAAGAAAAAGTGAAACAGTTACATTGTTAGTTAAAAAATATGTTCTTAACTAAAAAAAGAAAAAACAAACGAAAAAAATCATAAAAGAGGCATTTTCAGCTAAAACTATAAAATAAAAAACAGTTTTGACCAAAAAAGATGACTTTACAGGAAAATAGTAGCTTTTTCAACAAAATAATAAAATTTTAAGAGAAATAATAAAATTTTTAACCGAACAAGATGAATGCAGACTGAAAAATTTAATAGTAGACTTTTCAAGCAAAATTATTTAATTTTTCTTATTGGGTTCTATTAGTTAGATAATCTGCGATAGAAAGTATTAAAAATTCATCAAATGCATCTCAAGGAATGTTACTAATATTTGTTGTCCTTGCAGCTGACGTCAAAGCTTAGAAATTTGGAACAACCTTGCCTGAGATTCTTTCCCCCGATTTGACCCCATTAAATCTCTTTTATCTTCCCCCTAATCGAGGTTAGTTTAGCGAGACATTTCGAGAGGTTGAAATTGCTCGTTGACGACAAGAGCAACGAAGATGTCCATCCGCGGATACGAATGCACGTTCAAAGTGACGCATACCAACGCTATGGTGCTATCTATAGACAATGGGCCACGGCGGGCCACGTCGCGATGCAGTTGAAGAAAACCTGAAGATCTTTTTCGGCCTTCACCGGCCCTCTCTTTTTCCCCCGCTCAAACTTCGGCAAGGTGTTCCTCTTTTTTTGCGGTTTCCCTCTTTATCGTTCTGTGGTCGCCCTTTTCGTCATGCGACGGCTTCAATCGGACTCACCACTTGCAATCTGATACCACGCATTGAAATCAGTCCCCTGTTCTGCGGTAATCCGACATGGAACCCAGTCTATTTTATAGAAGTGTAGTGTTTTGTTTATTAGCTACAACATCTTGTAAGATTTTTTTTAAATTTTTTATAAGGAAACCTTCATATATTAGGCTTTTAGAGAGAGAGAGGAAGGGTTCAAGAAGAACTGCCTTGGATATCCCCAAGATATAAAAGGATGTCCTAATGGTATACAAGAATATCCTTAAGGTATATTAGGATATCTCCAAGCTTTACTAGGACATCTATACGATATTCAAGGGCATCCACAAGATATACAAGGATATTCACAAGATTAACAAGGATATCATCCAGAGATCTATTATTAACTAAAATAATAAATCATGCTAAAATTAATCTCGAACAAAACAGTTCAACCTAAAAGATGATTTTTCAGCCCGGAATATTAATTTTATAACAATGCAATAATTGATTCTTCAAATAAGAAGGTGAATACTTAAAAAGTATGAATGAAATGTTGACTAATACATTTTTAACAAAGCTTACAGTTTTTATTAAAAAGAAGAAATACCGTCAGATATACCCAAAATATATAAAGACATCCTCAAGATATATAAGGATATCGGCAAGATATACAAAGATATCCCAAAGAAATACAAGGATATCCCTATCATATACAAGGATGTCCCCTGAATACACAATGATTTCCCTAAAATATACAGGGATATCCCCAAGAGATGAGTTTTAAACTAAAATGCGAATTTTACATAACTGAATGTTCAACAAAATATTTTAACGTAAAAGATGATTTTTTAACCCGGAAGATAAATTTTCTAAAAATTCACTATTTGCGTTTTTAACCAAGAAGCTTTATTTTTTTTAAACTATGATGTTTGAACCAACTACATCAACTTTAAACCAATCAGTAGTATTTTCAACTAAAAAAGATGGATTTTTAACAAGTTAATTCAATTTTTAACCAAAAAGAAGAACTACCATCCGACATCCCTACGATATACGAGGATATTTACATGAAATACAAAGATATTCCCAAGATATACAAGGATATCCCCAATAGACGATTTTTCAACTAAAATCATGAATAACACAAAAATGAAACAATAATTTTATAGAAATGCTATAGTTGATTTTCCAAACAAGTAGGTGAAAATTTAAAAAGTACAAATTTTGAATAAAGTAATTTAATTGTAAACCAATTAGTTGAATTTTCAAATAAAAAGTATGAATTTTAAAATAAATAGTTTAAGTTTTTATTAAAAATAAGAAATATCTTAGGATATATTCAAGCTATGCAACGATATCCTTAAAATATACAAGGGTATTTCCTATGATATACAAGGAAACCTCCAGATATACAAGGATGTCAACTAGATATTTTCGGAAAAATAGTTAAACATAAAAAAAAATTTTAAGCCGGAACATTAATTTTATAGAAATGCAATAATTGATTTTTTAAACAAGAAAGTGAATATTTAAAAAGTATGACATTTGAAGCAGCTAATTCAATTTTAAACCAATCAGTTGAATTTGTAACCAAATAGTTAAAGTTTTAATAAAAAGAAGAAATACAATCAAATATATATTTAATATATACAAAGACATCCTCAAGATATATAAATATATCGGCAAGATATACAAGGATATCCATATGATATAGAAAGATATCCCCAGATATACAAGGAAATTCCTAAGATATACTATGATATCCACAAGTGGTACAAGGATACCCCAAGAGATAAATTTTTAACTAAAATATATAAAGTTACCAAAATTAACTGTGAACAAATTAATCCAAACTAAAAGTTGATTTTTCAATACGAAACATCAATTTTCTACAAATGCAATAGTTGAATTTCCAAACAAGAAGGTGATTCTTACAAAAAAATATGAATTTTGTACCGACTAATTCAACTTTTAACCAAATAGTGTAATTTGTATTTAAAAAAGATAAATTTTTAACCAAAAATAAGAACTACCGTCAAATATCTTTAAGATATAAAAGGATATCCCCATGGTGTACAAGGATGTCTCGAAGATATGCAAGTATATCCCCAAAACATACGAGGATATCCCCAAGATATACAAGTATATCCCCAATACATACGAGGATATCCACCAGATATATAAGGATATCCCCAACATATATAAGGATATCCAGAAGATACACAAGGATATCCCCAATATATGCAAGGAACATTCATTTTCTAGAAACGCAGTCGTTGGATTTTCAACCAAGAATGTAATCTTTAAAAATATAAAATTCGAATAAACTAATTTAAGTTTCAACCAAGCAGTTAAATAATTTTCTACTAAAGAAGATAATTTTTTACCAAAAAGTAGAAATACCGTCAAATATCATCAAGATATAAATAGATATCTTCATAATATACAAGGATACCCCAAAGATATACAACTATATAACCAAGATATGCGAGGATATCCCCAAGATAAACGATGATATCCTCAAGATATACAATGATATCCCCAATATATACAAGGCTTTTTCTGAGTGATAAATTTTTTACTATACTGATGAATCTTAAAATAATAAATTTTCAACAGAATAGTTCAACCTGAAAGGTGATTTTTCAACCTGGAACATTAATTTTCTAGAAATTCAGTCAATGAATTTACAACCAAGAAGGTTAATCTTAAAAAGTATGCAATTCGTACAAAATAGTTTAAATTTCAAACAAGTAGTTGAATTTCCAACATAAAAAGATGAATTTTTAACCAAACAGTAGAACTACCGTCAAATATCTTTAAGATATAAAAGGATATCTCTCTGATGTACAAGGATATCTTAAAGATATACAAATATATCCCCAAAAAATACTAGGATATCTGAATCTTCAACAAAATTGTACTACCTAAAACATGATTATTTAACCTGGAAGATTAATATTCGAGAAATGCACTATTTGAATTTTTAATGAAGAAGGTGAAACTTAAAAAAGTATGAATTTTGAACCTACTAGTTCGACTTTAAACCAAATACTTGAATTTTGAACTAAAACAGATGAATTTCAAACTGAATAGTTGAATTTTTAACTAAAAAGAAAAACTCAACACTAAAAATCAATTTTCTACAAATGCAATAGCTTAATTTTCAACCAAGAAGGTGATTCTTAAAGAAATTTATGAATTTTGAAGCAACTAAAATTATGAATCTTACAACAGTGAATTTTTAAAATAATAGTTCAACCTAAAAGATGATTTTTCAACCCGGAACATTAATTTTCTAGAATTTCAGTTATTGGATTTTCAACCAAGAATGTGAATCATAAAAAATATGAAATTCGAACAAACTAGTTTTAGTTTCAATTAGCTAGTTAAATTTTGAACTAAAAAAGATGAATTTTTAACTAGAAAGTAGAACTACCGTCAAATATCTTCAAGATATAAAAGGATATCTCAAAGATATACAAGTATATCCCCAAGACATACAAGGATATCCCCAACATATACAATGATATACCCTAGTTAAACAAGAGTATTCCAATGATATACAATGATATGCCAAAGATATAAAAGGATATCCCGTAGAGATAAATTTTCAACCAAAACGATGAATCCTATAAAATGAATTTTCAAGAAAATAGTTTAACCTAATAGATAATTTTTCTACTAGGAAAATTAATTTTCTAGAAACGTAATGGTTGAGTTTTCAACCAAGAAGGCGTATCTTTAAAAAATATGAATTTTGAATTAACTAGTTCCACTTTCAACCAATTTGTTGATTTTTAAATTAAAAAATAGGAAGTTTTAACCAAAGAGGTAAAAGTTTTAACCCAAAAAGAAGTACTATCGTCGGACATCTTAAAGATATACAAGGATAACTCCAATATATAAAAGGATATCCCCCCAGAATACAAGGATATCCCCAAGGATATCTTAAAGATATAAAAAGATAACCCCAATATATACAAGAATATCCACAAGGATATCTTAAAGATATACAAGTATAACTCCAATATATACAATGATATCCCCAATATATACAAGAATATCCCCAAGGATATCATTAAGATACACAAGGATAACTCCAATATATACAATGATATCCCCAAAAATTCAAGGATATCCCCAAGGATATCTTAAAGATATAAAAGGATAACCACAATATATACAAGAATATCCCCAAAAATTCAAGGATATCCCCAAGGATATCTTAAAGATATAAAAGGATAGCCACAATATATACAAGAATATCCCCAAGGATATCTTCAATATATACAAGGATAACTCTAATATATACAATGATATCCCCAAAAATAAAAGGATATTCCCAAGGATATCTTAAAGATATACAATGATAACTCCAATATATACAATGATATCCCCAAAAATTCAAGGATATCCCCAAGGATATCTTAAAGATATACAAAGATAACTCCAATATATACAAGTATATCTTCAATATATACAAGGATAACTCTAATATATACAATGATATCCACAAAAATAAAAGAATATTCCCAAGGATATCTTAAAGATATACAAGGATAACTCCAATATATACAATGATATCCCCAAAAATTCAAGGATATC